>JALIZH010004521.1:0-11254 GCA_030522465.1 Rhipicephalus appendiculatus | reverse complement strand
TAGGTTTCAACTGTAGTTTAGCAATTATGGCAGCAGTAAGGGGAGGAAAAATTAACTTGGTGAAGTTAGGAACCTAGCCAACAACCTTTGGGTTACACGTCTGATGCTCTGCCAATCGAACTACAATGGTGGACGATTTTCCACTCAGTTTATTTCGTATTTAAAGGACCCCTGACACCAAATTTGAAAACTCGAGATGCTTGTGTTGTTTGAGAGTCCTGCATGCACTTGTGACCGATTATTAGAGACGAGTGTTGCCTATAACATATTTTAATTTGGTTTTATAGTAAGGGTGACTACTCATCTGACTTATCAGCAATAATCGACATCTTCTCTGGTTTGACGTAGACAGAGGACCCGCGGGGCGTTCCACGAGTAAGGCGAGTATTGTCGAAGTCAGAGAACATTTGCGCGGCGCGCACAATACCCCGACTGGCACCCGGCGACGACTATTGTTCGTTACCCCTCTTGCTCTGTTGTCGGGCTGCTTTCAAGGTGGTTTTGGCTGCTTACGCCAGGAATGCTTTTTTTTTTCTGATGGAGACACGCTCAACGCACCCACATCGTTTCATTCTTCACAGCCCGCGGGTCCCCCGATTTGAAAACGCGCGTTCAGCGTCAGTTAAGCATGAGCGCACGTAATCTCAGGTGCTGCCCCGATCTGGGGCGCTAGTTTCTTACGGTATTGAGGTGGGCGTTTCGAACTGACGCGAAATCTTTCTGAGTTAACAACTCTAGCATTAATTACCCGATGCGTTAGAGCATTTACGATTCGATTTCGGGATTACCAGATGCAAAGCTACAAATTATTGTAAAAATGTGGCAAACAAAACAAAGTTTCGCTGTCAGGGGTCCTTTAAGATTGTGCAATCCTGGGAATGTTTTTCAGCGCTGCTGGCAGCCACAACGGCGTGTGTGGAAGTCATTTTTTTGCCAGTTTGCTTCACGTAGCATGTGACCTAATTACGAGCTGAAAGCTGACCAATAAGCGAAATCGTCACTCATGATTATATTCCCTGTAAAGTCGTTTTCGCCTTATGGCACCCGCGCGTCGTAGATAGCGTAGTTAGCTTAGTCACCGCTGAGCGAGAGCTGATACCGTGCTGGCGGTGCGTCACAAATCTCGGGAGCGCTTGTAAGGGATTGAATTCAGACGGCGTGGCACGGGTAAACAACTTTATCTTCCACAACACTGCAAAGCAAACAACACTCAAAAATTCATAAAAGCAAAAAAAAAAAAATGCATGCAAGTAAAATATGCAACTAAATACACATGCAACTAAAAAAATACATGTAAGTACAGAAACGCTTCGGCTAAACTCAGTCTAAACTGCAACAGCAGTCCGGCCTGTTGTAATCGCGAGAAACGTGTCTGTGATGCTATCTGCCTCTTGCTGTTCATTGCGCAGAGCATGCGCGCGCATCCTTTGTTGGCGCTGTTATCCTGTTAAAAGCGCGGCGACCAGGTTGTGTCGTGTCAGTTGTGTTCCTGCCATCAGATGCAATAAACGGCCTTCGAACATCGGCGTCTTCATTCTAACACGGCCACATTGGATTCTCGGTCGCATCCGTAATGGAGTAATGGAGCGTCCTTACTGTTCATACAGTCGGCGCGGTGTCTAAGTCAATTCTTGTCCGTGTCACGTCGTGTTCGCAGTCAGTGCTCTCAATGAGATTCTACGTTGCTGAGAATCAACCGGACGATGCGCTCGTTGCCGGTTTGCGGCCGTCGTCATGGCCGTCACCGAAGTTGAGGGGTTAGGCATAACTGCCTGTTCGGGTCCCTGCTTCCAAGTGAGCCTGTGGCTTAAGTGACGATGTGGAGCCCCGGGGACTGTACTGTGGGTGCAAGCTCTTCTGCCAACGAAAGTGGAGCGCCGCAAGTCCTCCGGGACTCTCTGTGACCAGGATACTGCGACTGCATGGTAGCCTAACCCGGTCACTGCCAAGATCGACGTCCGCACCGCGAACTACCAGTGCCGCAGCTCCCGACCCGGCACCCGCTGCTATCGTCACCCGTGAAACGCTGGCTTTTTCGTCCTTCACCAATCGATACCACACAGGCAATGCCCGTTCTTTCTCCTTAGGTTTTCCCCCATGGCTTGCATGAGCCCTCCTCCAACCAATCGCATAGGTGGGCGTGCCGGATGTGCACACCATCGACGAATTTTCCGCTTCTGGCATACCGCCACGTGTATCATCGAAACTTTCCATCGTTCGGCACTTGCCTCGTGCCCTTTACTCATGACAAGTGGTCAATGGCTCCTCCTGGCGGCAGCGAGGTTACACGGGGTCATGAGGACGGAAGCTCGTCCTCTCCTTTGGGTCTGCGGGGACGATTCGGCCCCTCTGTTTCGAGCACTCCCGCGGTGAGTGGAACGTCGGCGACGCCGCATTCGCGTTACATTGTACGTGTTATGTTGTTTGTATGTTATATTAGCATTCTCATGGGTTATCCCGCATATGTCTGTAGCTATTAGTACGAAAGCAGGGGAATTGTCCGAGGGGCTCGTCTTTTCTGTATAGACAGAACTAACGAAACCGACTGACAATTAATTCAAGGAAAGCATAGGGGACATTATTTGTGGTTTCTTGACTGTATCGTGATGTTTCTCTCTTTAGTTGATGGAAATTAAAGTGGACGAAAAAACACGCTTTCTGTCGGTTGGACTCGAACCCACAAGGGTGATTTTGCGTTCACTTTAATTTATATCAATTAAAGTAACAATCATCACGATATAGTTAAGACACCAGAAGAAATGTCCCCTATGCTCTCCTTGAATTAATTGTCAGTCGGTTTCGTTAGTTATTTGCGAGATTCAGCTGGCGAGCTCACCGTTGTGTAAGAGTTGTTAAAATGCCATGTGTTTATTGCATTGCGACGAGATTGTGTCTGCTGTGTCTGCTTGTTCTCAGTGCGGCTCGGCCGAGACCCTACAAATGCTCTCAAAAGACACGCGCAACTTTGTATTCACTACGAAAATTGTTGGTGTAATTTTGGCCACGCCACTGAGATGGCGCTGCCTCCTGTGCTGGCGCTGGCGGCGGCCAGGGAGAAGGAGACAACGAAGAGGCACTCGGGCTCTTGCACGCTCGCGCCCGCCGGAGCCGTGGGCATTCAGGGTCTGGAGCTTGGCCATTAAAGGTGTCTCCTCTCTGGCTACGCCTGGCTCCTTGCGCCTCTCCCACACTATCTAACTTCGAGACGTAGTAGAACATGACATGAGCATAGATATATCATAAGTAGCACCATATTGTCTATTATAGGCGAAAAAATATGGATATATTACACGAGAGTGTGCTCATCAAAGGAACTTACTATCAATACCCCTGTCACACTAGAGGTGTAATGTCATTGGGTTCAAATGTCATTCGGTGCAACGAAGGACAGAAAAAAATGGCCGGGAAAATTGAGGAAGGTAAATGTAGAGTGGTAGAAAAGTGAAGTACTAATTTATTTTAAAAGACTTGCGGGAAGTCGCTTCGCTAGTAAACACGCATAGAAATTCTATATCGCAGAATATATGGCTGCCATAAGCCAAGACGAGACTTAGTCACAGCCGATAGAATGAACACAAGCAACACGGCTGACATGGCATAGTCGCTGAAGAACGACGCTAAGTTGCAGCAAGTAATGCATTTAGTTGCTTTGTTCTTCGCGTTGCAAGGACTGTGCATAAGCCAAGAGAAGAGGCTTGATCGTGAGATAAAAGACTCAAGGCGCAGCCTGTTGAGTCTGCATGTAAAACAAAAGGCGGAGTGCGATGCGCGGCGCGACGGAAAAAAGAAAAGAAAAACACACGGGAAAAGAAACGTGTCGCGTCTATGGAGGTTTTCTAGAACGCGAAGTTTAGTTTACGGTGCGACCGCACACTTACAAAAACCAAGAGCGTTCCGCGTGTGTTCGCCTTAAAACACGCTCTCGCACGCGCCGATGCGGGAAAACAGCTTGCAACGGAACTACCATAGCCTTATGAGAGCAAACTTTTCTGCTGAGTTCATTGCACTTTTGTAGCTGATGCCATCGCTGCAGATACACACATACATGTGCACAGAGGCGTCTGTTTGTTTACATTATGGACGACAGCGCGGGCGCCCCTACGCCACTGAGGTGGAGAATAAAAACATTTTTTCGACAGGCTTCGTACTCCGGTCTTCGTTAAAGTGAGAGATGACTTTTGAAAGCAACACTAATAGCGTGTTTGCATGAATGCGGGTCGAATTGAGAATGCCGAATGCGACCTTTTAAGTAGTCTCTGGGGTGGAGAGTATACATTCGGTTCGACTGCGACGGCGAATGTGTTTCTCGAACTCATTCGAATGCCTAAGTCATTCGATTCTAATGACATTAAATATCGCTGTGTAGCACCCGCATAATGTCATTAGATGCGAATGTCATTCAACTCGAATGACATTAAAACGCCCAGTGTGACAGGGGTATAAGGTGCCCTGCAGAGAACATCTACTGATGCAAATTATGAAGGAACAAATCACTATGCATGGGAAAGGCCCATCGCCATATTAATGTGCATATGCTGCATGTGACCATTATATGAGAGATTCTCATATAAAGTAAAATGATTTTTAAAAGGCAGAAACATGAATTTTACAACCAGTAACAACAAAAAGAAAATGAAATCTTACTTGAACTGGACCTTGTCAGACGTGCAACACAGACAGGATTCATAAATGCAAGTGGACAATGTGGACACCGTCGGTTAATGTGGACACCGTGTGGACACATGTGGACACCGGCGGTTAATAAATAATACGGACGGACGAAATGGAGACTAACTAAAATATGACCGCTGCCTTTCTCTCACTCTCTAAAACATACTCACGCACACGCACGCACGCACGCACGCACGCACGCACACACACGCACGCACGCACGCACGCACACACACACACACACACACACACACACACACACACACACACACACACACACACACACACACGCACGCACACACGCACGCACGCACGCACGCACGCACGCGCGCGCACAATACAAACTGTCGATAACCACCAATGTGCGCGGCTTATGCGTTTCTCTCGTAAACAGCCCAATAATGCCGTGATTCCTTGTACGCCTACAACACGCACATAATATTTTGCAGTGAGATAGTGAATGACGTATCCTACTGAATTGTCAGGTGCGGGCAGCATCACCTTTCGCACTGCTGGAGGAGAACACGACAGTGCGAACGAAGGTCGCGATTCACTGTGCGAGCAAGGGTTTTGGTCTCGCAGCTTTTGCGCATCAATGCATATGATACTTTTAAAAAATGTAACCGCTGTTTCATCGACAGTGCTATCTCTGGTGATCTCTACTTTCACTGTAAGGTAATAGAGCGGCAAACACTGTGTGCTGGAATTCTTTCGAAAGTTATGTTTTTTTTCCCATTCCGTCGTGAACACAGTGTATGTGACCGTACGATAAGACAAGCGCCGCAGCCGAAACTCACAAATTTCCTCTATTGCTCCCGCAGAAACATCCCAAGTGCCCCCGGTTACCAAAACCCACCCTGTGTGGATGCGGTAAGCAACTATATGTTTGTCGCTGTAATCACTCGATCATGCGAAGTTATTCGTGCGTGGTAATTTGCTGGGGTATAAACGTTAGCTAAATCTATTTAATGTGCCCTTTGGGATGCAATCTGAAATTACTGCGCCTGTTATAAAAAATGAATTTCTTTATTTAGACATTTTCTCAAAGAGCACCACGTGCGATACGCAGAGCTAAGTCCAGATATGCGCTATATCTTGGTTGAAGCAGCCCGCATAAAATGCGCACAGTGCGCATACATGATATTCAGCAGCAGTTAGTGTACATATACCCACAGAAGTAGAGGGAGTACTGGAAGATCAGAGCAACTCTATTACTCTCGCCAGGGTTGTTTAACTCCGTGGGGGAGTAGTGCAGAGTTAGCCGCGGAATTTACTCTTTTTTTGAAGGCAGAGTAAAAGAGACTGCGAACGCTCTGCTACTCAGGTGGAGTTCCCAATTTATGCAAATCTCGTGCCGATGCGGCGTGAACGGGGTCTGGCACTCTGTCTTTGGCGGACGGAGTGCAATTTAACGCCTGTCTTACCACCGACGCCGCAAAGCAATATAACTGTCTCGTAACAATACGCCTCTGACCGTAGACGCCACAGATGTAAGTTTAATGCGTCAAGTTAATAGGATAACTTTCAGTGATAACAAAAGTATGGTTTTGTGATCGCGAACCCCAACAGCGGCATCTTCGAAGCACGTAACAGCGGCAATTTCTAATGCTTCGCGAAAAATTAGTTTACGGCACAGAATAATTGCCACTAGAGTAAGGTAGACACTTCAGACATTAGTTAAAAAAAAGTTCCTTACAAACCAAAAAAATCTCCACCCAGGAGAATTCGAACACGCCACCTCCCCATTATTAGTCGAGCACTCTACGACTACGCCACGTCTCAACACGCTGACTGCGCAGTAAAAAAACTGTTAAAAACATAACACGCCGTTTCGCTTCACGCGTCACATAGTGAAGACAGGTGCGATTTTCTTTTCGAACTAAACCTTGCGTCTTCATAAGATGGCAACTGCTGCCGGCCACGCATGACATGCCGCTAAGGCCAACGCCGCCAACTTTCTTTCAGAATTCATAACATAGAAAAAAAAATATACAAAAATTACCGAGGACCTGGGGCGGATCATCAGCTGTTACTGTCGAGTCCAAGAGCCGTTTCTCGCTCGTTCCGCTGGATGACGTGCGCAGAAGTTTTATTTGGACTGTAATGTCGTTTGATAAATGCGCGCGTATTTGATTGAATACCGTGTATTTTCGTGTGCAAGCGACGATATGCTACCATAATTGCTAGCGAACACGCACAAAGGACGACATAGAAAGAAACAGGACAAGCGCTAGCAATGTGTTCGCTAGCAATTATGGAAGCAGTCAATCAACACCAACTAGCCCAGCTCAATGCTTTGACGATATGCTAGTGCAGCGGCCGTGTCAGTGGACTGATTTGCATCTCTATACAGATAGCTGCAACTACATAACCAATTGCTAAAAACTAAATTAATTATGCAAGAAGGCATGCCATCATGTTACTTTAATAAGGCGTACCAAATGACAAGCCTGTGTTTTCACGTATGAGTCAGCGAAGTGCCGGCGAGTGCGCCCGGCGGCTTTCGGCGGCGACCTGTGTGCGCTGGCTGAAAGCGCGTCGCATCGATGCTCATCGCTCCTTGTGCGGACACCGTACGCAAGAAATAATGGTTCAGTCAGGTTAACCGATGCCAAAGCTCTGCTGCACCGTCATTCTTACTCTTCGGAATCTTCGCGTATCATTAAACCCAGAAGCGCCGATGACATGTAGACGGACTCGGCCGGTACGCTAGGCCTACCTTCGCTGGGAGTCGTACGGGTCATATTTGGTTGGACCGATCTCGGCGCAGGTGGTTCGCGAAGGTTGAAGTTAGCGCATTTCTCAAGCCTCTAACAGTTCCATTAAAGTGTAACCAAAGTAAGCAAAACTGTAAGGAGTGCCAGAGATACGTCTGAGTTGTGGTTTTGCCGACCGGCGTTGTTTTTCTGGCGTACTATAGTACATGCCGCGGCACCGCAAGTCGAATCGGACGCCGGATAGTAACGTTCGTAGATTATTCCTCTGCCAGCCCTGCCGAAAGATCGTCCCAACTGTATTTGTAAGCTCGTAGTTAAACCTCCTAGACTTGGGCATAAGCGGCTGCACCGCATTGAGCCGATATTGCAGAATGCCATCTGATAATTAGAATTTAATAACGAAAACGGCGTTGAATGTTATGTAGTTTTATAGTAAACGGTCGACGTGCCTACAGTGTTCCTAACAATCACCAGATACTTACACGTGTTCGGGCACTAGAAGGGGGGCAAGACATCGTGGGTAAATACACCGGTTGCTGTACGTATGGTTGTCTGCAGCGCGAGCACTATTCGCCTCGAGATCTTGGAGTGACGTCCTTGCGCGTGTGACGTCGGAGCGGGGACTCCGCTCTCAACCGCGCTGCAGCCGCCGCGGCTCCTGGATCGTCTGCTTCAGGCGGGAACCTTTTCGCGAGGGTCAACGAACGCGTGCAACAAATGTTTTCGATTGCATTTATGAACTTGTTTTAGTTGAAGCCCATACGACAGGGCTAGGAAATTTCTCGGATGGCCGACGAGTGCGCCCATGCCACCGACCGCACTGCTGGTAAGAAAGTGAAACTATGTGTGGGTGTTCTCACTCGTTGTCCACACTTTCCGCCGTATGATACTAATTAGTTCGGGTGTTTCTTTCGATATTTCAGTAAGCGTGCCTTTCTCCAGCATCTACAAGTATGCAGATAAAGCTTGCGAAACGTCGCGGTGTCTCATCGAGGGCGAGGCGGTGTACGACGAAGGCCACGTTGTTGAATGCGCGGTCGAGGCCGTCAACGGTTATCACATCACCGTCGCGGCGGTCGTCCTGCAAACAAGTAGACTTGCGAACCCGCCACACAACGTCTCCGTCGTGATCGACGGTAGTGAAGTGGCGAATGTTCGCTGTTCGTGCAAAGCAGGGTGAGGCAATATCTATGTGTAACGTAACATAGAACGCAGCGGGGCAAAGGCAAGCTGGTTTCTGTTCACGCACGTGGCATAACGAAAAGCTTAAAGAGCTGCGCTTTTTAAAAAGTGTCTAACTGCATCAGGTTAAAACCGTTAGAGAATGTGCACTAACAGCGGCAACAGGTTTCGCTTATGAATGTATGATAAGCAGTCCGCTAGGCGCGCGCTTGTCTTCATTAGTAAAATGCGTATGTACAGTGCATACACGATCCAAATTCAGCCGTTGTCTCAGACATCCTACGCCGCTCAGCTGCGCTCACGAGGCGCGCCCACCTGCGAGGCGATTCGGAGGCCGCGTCGTCGGCCCCTTGTCTCGGGGCCTTCGCGGCAGGTTTTGGAACGGCATCGCACCTAGTGTGAGTCGCCTATGCTTATAGCCTGCTTGCAATAAATGTATAAAGTACTGGCGAGACACTCAAACACGGCTACAAGCTTACGGAAGAGTGGCGCGTATGCTATATGGTGGGTAGCAAAAGTCACTGTCAGCGAAGTGCTTGCTGCACAGGGTCGATGAAGGCGTGGGGCGCTTTCCCATTCTAAGATTGACTATCCACTTTTTGTTTAGCGTCGGGTCCTTAGAATAGTTGTGAAAGCGAAAGCCCTTTTCACTAGCGGACGAAGTACACTGAGGCACAAAACAGTACTTCACCATTGCGCAGCACTCGCCGCGGAGACAAGCGGCCGCACTTCTGAAAAACACAGAGCTTTGCTTCTACAATGAACTTCGAAAGCGGAAACCCTCGGTTGTTCGAAGGGCGTCTGTAGCCACCATACAGAAGATAACCAACTCAACTGCTTCTTCGTTGAGTTTTACCACAACGGTGGTGTTTACACGGCGCCGGGCCTACGTAGCAGACGAAAGCGCGCGAATACCCCCTCTGACGTCATACAGGCGCGGTTCGCAGCACCGCCATCGGTCGCACACCATGCGAATATGTTCAGTGTCGCTCTGTTGTGTACGATTATAATTTGTGTGCCAATGTTTGTTCTCTATATGTGACGTAAGCTTCGAACAACCCCAGCATGTTCACTGTGAGATTGTAGAACATGCCCGACAATTATCTTTCTTTTTCTTTTTTTTGAACGTTAGTCCTAGCAGAAAGAGTGATTCTACTCTTGGAGCGAGTTTATGCACTCTAGCCAGACCAGATTGTAAAATTCTGTGAGAGAGTAGCATAACTACGGCAGAGAGTGTATGTACTCCATCTCAGAAGCGTGACTTTACTCTGTCGAGAGAGCTTGTTCACTCTCGTTCAGGCAGAGTATCAGAACTCTGTCGGGAGATTGTGCCTACTCTGTGCAGCAGAGAGTTCCCAGCACTTCTGAAAAGATAGAGAAATATGGGACAAACGCTTACTCTCGCGAAGAGAGTCGCCAGCACTCTCTTACGTCTGTGAGTGATATATATGAGTTAACTTAGTTTACATAGCTTACATAGGTACAGGTGGCGTGGAAATGTACACATCTTTAAAGGCTTCATTAAATACCGCTGTGTGACGGCCTGATTTTAGGCGTTTCACCTCGACCTCAATCTATAAATTCGAAGCATCCCTTAGCGATCTTCGGTGACTTTGAGCGTATCTATCTATCTATCTATCTATCTATCTATCTATCTATCTATCTATCTATCTATCTATCTATCTATCTATCTATCTATCTATCTATCTATCTATCTATCTATCTATCTATCTGTCTGTCTGTCTGTCTGTCTGTCTGTCTGTCTGTCTGTCTGTCTGTCTGTCTGTCTGTCCAGCCGCCTACGACATTGTGCTCTCCAGACCGTATCGTTAATGGGATTTATACTAAATTTGGTATGGCATAACACGACTGTATGACGAACACGAATGACTGGTCATATCATGAACATCATGACTAACTTGACATGGACGGTATGATTTACACGCCATGGTCCTGGTGCTTCTGCGGCCGTTTCCTTATTTGATATATCCAAAAATTGGTATGATCACACATTTCTGCATGACCAATATAAATGGCAGGTGGTAATATGAAATTCATGACGTGCATGTGATGTACAACATGATTTACATACCATGCTCATGGTGCGCTGACGGCCGTTTCGCTAGCTTGACATACACCAAATTTATTATAGCGTGATGTGACAGTATGACGAACGTAAATGACAAGTGATAATATGGAAACCATGACATGTCATGGGCAACGTGACTTGCATGCCACGCTCATGGCACCCTCGAGGCGATTTCACTAGCTTGACATGCACAATATTTGGTATTGCGCGACGTGACTGTATGACGAACATAAATGACAGGTCCTAACATGTAAATCACGGCAGGAATGTCATGTACAGTATTATTTGCTACTTGCTGGCTGCTTCGCATTACATCGATTCTCTTAGTGCGTGGGATCTGCCGGTTTTTTTTTTGTTTTTGTTTTTTTGTCCTACGCAGTGTATTTATTTTAACAACATTTCGTCATATAAACCCAAAGGTGCAGGCAAAATGAACTGATGTTTACTGGTAGGTAACAGACGTGCAATAATAAATGGATAGGCGCAAACGAATCACGGGGAGGGGGTGAAGGTTGGGTCTCGAGAGGAGCAGCCAGTATATGTGAAGGTTACGATTTTCAACATGCAGAAATTTTTGCCAAATAAGATTGATTTT
>JALIZH010004520.1:0-21248 GCA_030522465.1 Rhipicephalus appendiculatus | reverse complement strand
TATACTGAGTAGCAGGTGAGGCATCGCTATCGGTGCGAAGTCGAACTGGTTTCGCTTTTAGAAATCTTGAGATCCGCTGATGGGTACATTGGCTGATATTTTGAGCGCAGTTACTATGCTGTCACCTTGACATATCATCATCATTTGTACAACTTCCTCATCTGTATATATCATCATCATCGTGTGTGAGCCCGAGCTCGTCTCGAATAAAGCGGTTCCTCACAAGTGGTGGACGGTGCTTTCTGATCCCCCCAGTCCTCTCGCACGCCCTCACTGGAGCTCCGCTCAGGTCGTCGAGTGCTACCGCCTGCCATGGCCACTCAAGACAATCCTAGTTCGTCCGCGGCCGCCGACTCACTTGAGCCTCCGCCTTCTGGTTCGACCAACAGCCGTCAGCGTGATCCGCCAGTGTTCTCTGGTCTACGAGGGGACGATGTTGAAGACTGGCTACAAAACTTCAACCTCGTCAGCGACTTGAACAGGTGGGACAACCCCCCAGAAGTTGCAGAACGCCCCCTTCTACCTGTCTGCTGTCGCGAAAACCTGGTTTTGGAACCATCAACCAGATCTTTCCGACTGGGACACGTTTACGCAGCAGCTTCGCCAGATTTTCGGTGCCCCCACAGTTCGCGCTGAGGCAGCGAAGAAGCTCGCTGAACGCATTCAACTGCCCGGCGAATCGTACACCTCTTACATTGAGGATGTTCTTGCGTTGTGCAAGCGGGTAAACTCTGCCATGTCCCAGGCCGACCAGATACGCCACATTATTAAAGGCATCAACACCGTCGCCTTTAACGCCCTCGCCACGCAAAATCCTGCCACTACTCAAGACGTAATCACCATCTGCCAGTGTCTTGAGGAACTCCAGACTATTCGCTTATGCTACGATACCTCGGACATACGTCTTCCTGCGGCCCTCGACTTACGTACGCTGATCCGCGACATCGTTCGTGAAGAGCTTCATGGGCGTTGCTCTTCCTGCGCTCCGCAGTCTCCTCTACCTGCTGCTCCGACCAACTTGCGGGACATCATTAAGCGGAGGTTGCGTCCGCGTCACGTCAAACGTGCTCCGACGGTCTCTGCGCTCGTCAGGTGCCAACGTACGCCGACGTTGTGGCCCTCTCTGCAGCCACCACCGTCCCTGCGCCTGCACCAGGGGACCATCCACCTGTGGCTTCGTTGTCAGCGCCGATGCGTCCACAGCCTTATCCTGTGCAGCGACCTCCCCGGCCCATCTGCTACTACTGTGGCTACCGAGGACACATCTCTCGGTTTTGCCGACGGCGCCAACAGGATGAGCAACGTGGCTACGCTCCCGAGGAACGCGCCAGCGTCCGTCCAACCCCGATCGACCAACGGCCGCCCTACCGCTCCCCATTTTACCGTTCGCCCTCTCCTTCTTGCAGTGCCGATACCCCAGTGAATTCGCGTGAGTCTCGCCGCCGGTCACTATCTCCACGTCACCGTTCAGTGTCGCCTCTGCGACCCGCCTCCCATGCCCCGATCGCCCACTCGGAAAACTCCGCGATGCAGTTTTAGGAGGGGAAACTGCATCCATCGGACAGCCAACAAGTCCTCCAGAGCGACCTTCGAACTTATTAGTAGTGTTAGTAGAGGGTGTACGCGTTGAAGCTCTTGTGGATACTGGCGCTTCCATTTCGATTATTCGCGCTGACCTTTGTTCCCGCCTCCGAAAAGTGACCACGCCTTACTGTGGCCCATCTCTCCGTGCAGCGACGAACGCCATCATTTGTCCCTTCGCACAGTGTACGGTTCGTGCTTGCATCGATGGTATTCGTCATCATATTGTCTTCACTGTTCTCCGTGAGTGCACCCACGAACTTATTTTGGGTTGGGACTTCTTGTCTTCCGCGTCCGCTTCTATATCTTGTCGTCAGCGCCTGATACATCTTAATGCCACTGACGCTTCCTTGCCTGAACACGAGGGGCGCATTCGTCTCGTCACCACCTCAGACTATGTTCTTTGGCCATCCAAAGAAGAAATCTTATGCGTTAATTCCAGCAACATTGTGGATGGCGACGTGCTCGTGTTACCTTACGGCCATACCCTCCATCGAGGAGTTCTTATTATTCCGGGCCTCATTCGCTTCTCCGAGGGGTCTGCCTTCCTTACTGCCCTAAATCAAACACCCGAACCCTTACTGCTGCCGTGTGGATCTACAGTCACTTGCGCGGTTGACGTTGATCCCGTTACAGTCGTTGCCCTTCCGAGTCAAGAACTACCAGAATCGACATCGCCGCCACTCAACTCTCCCACACCTTTGGGGTCAACCATAAGCCCTGATCTGACAGAAGCCCAGAGACAACATTTACTCACCTTGCTAAAACGACATCACTCTTTGTTTGACGTCAATTCGCCCACCCTTGGTATGACCACTGCCACTACTCACCGCATTCAGACTGACGGCTCCCGTATTATTCACCGGCGCCCATATCGAGTGTCTCTGGCAGAGCGCAAGATCATTAAGGAAAACGTCTCAGATATGCTTCGACGGAACATCATACGACCTTCCTCGAGTCCCTGGTCCACCCCAGTTGTTTTGGTGCAAAAGAAAGATTGCACACTACGTTTTTGCGTCGATTACCATGCGCTGAACAAGATAACGCGCAGATGTGTACCCTTTGCCACGGATCGACGATACACTGGATTCGTTACATGGTGCCGAGTATTTTTCTAGCCTTGATCTGCGATCGGGCTACTGGCAAATACCGATGTCCGAATCTGACAAAGAGAAGACCGCTTTGTCCACCCCGGATGGGCTGTACGAATTTTAAGTGATGCCTTTTGGACTTTGTAATGCGCCCGCTACTTTCGAACGCATGATTGACAGCGTACTGCGTGGTCTGAAGTGGAAATCCTGCTTATGCTACCTCGATGACATCGTAGTGTTTTCGTCTACATTCTCGCAACATCTGCCTCGTCTTGAAGAAGTACTAGCCTGCCTTGCGAAAGCTGGCCTACAGCTGAATACAAAAAAGCCGGCAGATCCCACGCACTGTGGGAATCGATGTAATGCGAAGCAGCCAGGAGGGAGCAGATCATGCTTTACATAATTTGCATGTCATGTTTTACATGTTAGGACCTATCATTTATGTAAGTCATACAGTCACGTCGCGCAATACCAATTTTGGTGTATATCCAGCTAGCGAACTGGACGCAAGCGCACCATTAGCGTGGCATGTAAATGGCGTTGCAGATGACATGCATGCCAAGATTTTCATGTTACCACCTGCCACTTATGTTCATTGTACAGTCATGTCACTCAATACCAAATATGGTGTATATCAAGCTAACGAAACGGCTGCGAGCGCGCCATGAGCGTGGAATGCAAGTCATGTCGCTCATGACATGTCATGATTTCCGTATTACCACTTGCCATTTATGTTCGTCAAACAGTCATGTCACTCAATACCAAATTTGGTGTACCTCAAGCTAACGAAACGGCCGCGAGCACGCCATGAGCGTGGCATGCAAGTCATGTCGCACATGACAAGTCATCATTTCCATATTACCAGTTGTCATTTATGTTCGTCATACAGTCATGTCACTCAATACATAATTTGGTTTATATCAAGCTAACGAAACGGCCGCGAGCGCTCCATGAGCGCGGCATGCAAGTCATGTCGCACATGACAAGTCATGATTTTCATATTACCATTAGTCATTTATGTTCGTCATACAGTCACGTCACTCACTACCAAGTTTGGTGTATATCAAGCTAACGAAATGGCCGCGAGCACGCCATGAGCGTGGCATGCAAGTCATGTCGCACATGACAAGTCATGATTTCCATATTACCACTTGTCATTTATGTTCGTCATACAGTCACGTCACTCAATACAAAGTTTGGTGTATATCAAGCTAACGAAACGGCCTCGAGCGCGCCATGAGCGTGGCATGTAAATCATGTTGTTCATGACATGCACGTCAATATTTGCATATTACCACCTGTCATTTATGTTCGTCATACAGTCACGTCACTCAATCCCAAATTTGGTGTATATCAAGCTAACGAAACGGCCGCGAGCGCGCCATGAGCGTGGCATGTAAATCATACTTTTCATGACAAGTTAGTCATGATTTTCATGATATGACCAGCCATTTATGTTCGTCATACGGTCATCTTATGCCATACCAAATTTGGTATAAATCCCCTTAACGATACGGCCAGGAGAGCACAAAGTCGTAGGCGGCTAGATAGATAGATAGATAGCTAGATACGCTCAAACTCGCCGAAGTTCGCTAAGAAATGCTTCGAATTTAAAGAATGTAGCTTCGCCAGCAAGACGATCAAGGTTCTGGGGCACTTGGTTAGCAAAGAAGGAATTAGACCGGACCCTGAGAAGCTTGCCGCCGTCCTCGAGTTTCCCCGTCCGCTGCGTCAAAAAGACCTGCGCAGTTTTCTCGGCTTGCCATCTTACTTTCGGCGCTTCATACGTGACTTCGCAGAGCTTGCGTCTCCGCTCCACCAACTGCTCGCAGGTAACGCGCCTTTCGTCTGGGCTGAAGACTGCGATAGGGCTTTCTTGGCTTTGAAGCAAGCCCTGACATCCGACCCGGTACTATGCCACTTCTATCCAAGTGCACCCACCATCCTTCACACTGACGCCAGCAGCCATGGTCTTGGTGCCATTCTTCTGCAACGTGACACCACAGCACGTGAACGAGTAATCGCTTACGCCAGTCGTGCTTTGACTGCTGCAGAGAAGAATTACACGATAACAGAGCAGGAGTGCCTTGCTGTTGTTTGGGCAGTACAAAATGCCCCCACCTCCCCGAAGGGGAATCGTGAGGAAATGCGAATGCATTTCGCGCGCGCTTCACTCCATTTATATATGGTGGTTGTGGTTCGAAGAAGGAAAAGCCGCCTAATTTCTGCAGCCCGGTCGGGAGCACGGCGCAGCGCCTTTTTTTTTAGCTTTTTCTTGTTTTTTTTAATTTTTTTATTTATTTTTTTTAATTTTTTTTTTCATATATAGCTCCGCCGAGCTCCGCCGCAGACCGCTTCTAATTAACGCGCACGCTGCGAATTTTTATTGTTCAACAACGCACAGGAGAAATCTCCCACCGGCACCACCTTGGAGGTCAAGATTCATTGCCATATATACGGGGGTGGCCAGTGAACGGTTGTGCAGCGCGAGCAGTCGGTTTTTTCAACCAAGAAACTCGCTAGCAGACGCTGCCTGTGTCGGCGTCGCGAGGCGAGAGAGGGAGTGGGGGGAGCGTAGGAGCGAGAGAGGGGGGCGCGCATGCGCAGTGGGAGTGTGGACGCTGCGGGCAGAGATGCCTAGAGAAGAGAGGGGGGGAGCGTAGGAGAGGAGAAGAGAGGTGGGACGCGCATGCGCAGTGGGAGTGTGGACGGCGCGGGCAGGGATGCCTAGAGGAGAGAGGGGGGAGCGTAGCAGGGGAGAGAGGAGGGGAGGCGCATGCGCAGTGAGGGTGTGGTTGCCGCGGGGAGGGGATGCCTAGGGGGAGAGAGAGGGAGAGAAGAGGTTTTTTATTTTTATTTTTTTTTGAAAGGGTTTGCGCATGCGCAGTAAGGGCGGTCACGCCGTACACCACCACCACCGGATTAAGCTTCGCCATAAGATGTTTCACATCTAACACCTGCCGGCGCGCACACCTCCTCAACCTATCCTCCTCCTCCTCCTCCGCGGACAACGCCGCACAACGCCAACGCCGCACAACGCCAACGCCGGATGCCTGACATAGCCCGACTATGAAATGCATTCGCATTTAAAATTTCGCCCATACCTCCACGGCCGCCACTTTACAGTCGTTACCGACCATAACGCACTGTGCTGGCTTTCGTCGCTAAAAACTTATCGGGTCGCCTTGGTCGCTGGGTGCTTCGCTTGCAAGAGTACGATTTTGATGTCGCCTACAGGCCTGGAAAGAACCATCAAGACGCCGATGCTCTCTCTCGTTGCCCACTGCCCAGCCATGACAACTCACCTTCGCCTCTTACCACCACGACTGCTTTACCCATCTCATCGCTCAGTTGGCTAAGGTCCGGCAGCCCATCTGTCCTGGCCTCACATCAACGCGTCGATTCTTACTGCCGCTCTATTCTAGCACGCTTGGAAGGTACTTCCGTCCCTCCGAATGCCCGACTTCGTCGACAACTTGACCAATTCAAGGTTTACACTGGTGCCTTACATCGCTACGTTTATCACGTCGATGGGAACAAATGGGTCCCAGTTATACCAAGTTCTCTGCAACGTGAGGTTCTTCAAACATTTCACGATGATCCCACCGCCGGTCATCTCGGCTACCACAAAACGTACGAGAATATACGAAGTCGCTGCACCTGGCCGGGGCTCTCGACAGCCGTTGCCAAGTATGTTGCCACATGCGTCGACTGTCAAAGCCGTAAGCGACCCACCACAGCTCCTCCTGGCCTCCTGCAACCAATTCCTTGTCCCGATTTGCCTTTCGAAGTCGTCGGGATAGACTTGTACGGCCCTCTTCCAGTGACATCCAATGGGAATCGCTGGATTGTGACGGCTGTTGACCATCTAACCCGCTACGCGGAAACAGCCTCGCTACAAGCTGGGACTGCCACTGAAGTGGCCGATTTTTTTCTGCGCACCATATATTTACGCCATGGAGCTCCCCCGCGTCCTGCTCAGCGACCGCTGCAAAGTCTTCCTATCTTCTGTTCTTGCTGAGGTTCTGCGCGTCTCCAACACCATTCACAAGACAACCTCTGCTTACCATCCGCAGACCAACGGCTTGACAGAACGGTTTCATCGCACCCTCTCGGACATGATAGCAATGTACATCAACCCCGACCACACAAACTGGGATGCAGTTCTGCCGTTCGTGACATTCGCCCATAATACGGCTACGCAACGCACCACCGGCCTTTCTCCCTTTTTCCTTGTCTATGGCCGCTCAACGAGTTTTGCTCTGGACGTCTCGTTCCTTTCAGCTCCTGCAACCTCAGCAGGTCCTTTATCTGACCAATTTCTGTCTCGCCTCGCACACTGCCGTTACCTGGCCCGAGTCAACACTAACATCTCCCAAGAAGCTCGGAAGTCGTGCTACGACTCGACTCATCGTGCCGTCACCTTTTCCCCGGGAGAAAAAAGTTCTTCTTTGGACTCTGGTGCGCGTTCCCGGCTTATGCGAAAAATTCATGAGTCGCTTTATTGGTCCTTACATGGTCATTGAGCAAACTTCCCCCGTTAATTACCGTGTCTCACCCCTTAGGCCTTCTTCCGATCACCGTTGCCGTGGGACAGAAATCGTTCATGTCTCTCGGTTAAGGCCCTACACAGAACGCAATTATTAATCCTATCGCGCGGCCAGGCGGCCGCTTCCAGCGCGAGAGGGAATTAGTGTGAGCGCAGTTACTGACTCTTCGTTGTCACCTTGACATATAATCATCATTTGTACAACTTCCTCATCTGTATATATCATGATCAGCGTGTGTGAGCCCGAGCTCGTCTCGAATAAAGTGGCTCCTCACAATATATATATTCTTGCTGTACTGGAAAGGATCTCGACTTGCTTGACATTACGAAAACCTTTCCGCATGTCGACCGCTAAAATATAGTCTGGAAGTCTACATCTTGAGTAATGATTAGGCACCCTCTGAAGAAACCATGTTCGGTCAGAACTCAGCTTGGTAAGGGTGTAAGCCTTAGGTGCAATATTTTGTGTGGTAAGCTTTCCTACTATGTGTAATCCTCTTGGTGAGCTTATATATGGGTGGTGTAAGCGGTATGGGACGGAGATTGGCGATAGTTGTAAAATCCAGTCTTGGTTTTGGTATAGGATTCATAATCGACAGGTGCAGATGTACTGGAACTACTCTCTGAGACCATGGTTTGTTGATGACTTCATGGGGGCAGTTTCGGCATCTTCGGGCAGATTCTGCGACATTTGCCAAGTGATGTTGTCATGTTGCAAAGCAGAGTCAAACGCACAGTGTGATTTGGCGGTATGATTCTCGCCCAAGGTGAACAGGTCTGGGTTTGTGAACTAAATCTTGGGTGTTTCGAGGGGAGATGACACCACAATGTTTGCGATAGGAAAAAAAGTTTTTTATGATTTCCTCTTCTGATTGTCATTGCCATGTCGGAGTTCAAGTGTTTCAAGCTGGGGGGCGCCGTGTTAAAGCACGTTAAAGAACACCAGATGGTCAAAATTTCAGGAGCCCTGCACTACGGCGTCTTTCATAATCATATGCTGGTTTTGGGACGTGAAAACCGAGATAATATTACCATTAGCGAGGAATCCACCAGAACTGTCACACATCTTTTAAAGGGCCCGTCAACAACCCCGAGGTCCAAAAATTGTTATAGAGAGAAATATGTGCACTTTTGCTATGTGAACCTGCTGCCGCAAGAATTTTGCGAATACGCGCAATAATAAGGAAGTTACAGGGGTTAGAACATCCCTTTCAGCTGGTTTCAAATTTTCGCGCGGCCTCGCCCCCCCTTCTCCGCTGTAGAAATGGGGAGGCGTAGCCCGTCGTCGTGGCTCCGCCCACTTCGGCAACGTGACACGACGTCAGTGATACGTCATCGGCGCGCAGCCAACGACCGAGCAGGGCTTCCCCCCATGAGCATGTGTCAGCGGCGCAGGGAGGAAGCGCGATGCGAAGAGACGACCCTTTCCCTTGCGGTAATGCAGCGAGACGCCTCTTTATCTCGGAGGCTTTCGTTCTGGCAATACCGCTTCTCCCGGTAGTCTCGGGCTCTACAAAACGGCAGAGGGCAGCACAGGAAAATGAAAATGCGTACTGCGCGGCCGAAACTGCATCACCGTAGGGCCAAGGCGCTGTTTCGTAGGGCAAAGGACCAATCGACGAGCTCAGTGCTACGTCAAGTCGGCGATCGCCGACTTGACGTCACTGCACGTACGAGGAGGATTGGTCAGGCGAAGGAAAGCGGCGCGGGAATTGTTTTTCGAAATGGAGGGTCTGCGCGGCGCACAGCGCTGTAATATTCGGGAAACGTGATCGCCGCGGTCTACTGTACGAGTTGGCGAGCTTGTTTGGGGGGTGTTAAAAAAAAGTAGGAGCCTGTTGACGGGCCCTTTAACTTTTGCGAGTGTTTCACAAGTGCAGACTCATTGCGCTTGACTTTGTTCGTACCCATGTTGCCTCGTATGTTTGGAGAGCCAGGTACATTCTATCATTGTCGTGTACTTTTGGGTATGTTTGTTGGCTTTCTTCCACAGAACAATCACTAGCGAGTGAACGCCTTGGTCGTCGTTTTCCCCAAAAGTTTCTTCAGTGGCAGATCAAAAGTTTTCTTGCAAATGTGCGAATTCTTCGATGGTTTAAAATGTTGCTTTGGTACCATCCCGAAATCGGAACTACGTAGCAGGTCGAATACGTGTGCTTTGTTTGTGAAGTTATTCACTATATTAATAATTGTTGGTGTTTTACGTGCCAAAACCTCGGCATGATTATGTGGGACACCTTAGTGGAGGGTCCCTTCAATTTTGTCCATAGTGCTTTTTAACGTGCCCTTTAATCCAATAAGAACGACCTCCAGCATTTCGACTTCCTGAAAATGCGGCCGCCACAGCGGGGAGTCAACCACGCAGCCTTTGAGTTAGCAGTCAAGTACCATTACCACTAGACTACCGCGTAAGTTTCTGATTAATAGTGAAAACAATCGGGTATTGATCATTGCCCCATTCACTGAAATCAGTCTGCCAGCGTTCAACTACTTTAGGAGCTGGGATGGTTAAATCCAGAGTGGTATTTTTCTGGTGTGAACCCCGGTTGCATTGCAACTATGAAGCTGTACTGATTCTAATTGACCAGCCAGGACACGTCCTCTTGAATCGGTAGTGGCACATCCCAAGATAAAACTTTTGGCACTTAAATCCATCTATAGTCCTACGATAACCTGAGTACCCGTGCCTTATGCATCAATTTCTCTGTCCATATGTATTCGTCCTGTGAAGCGGCACCACAACAAGGACGATATTATACCGAAGCTACCAACTTCTTTTCCTTTTTTTCCTTGACTGAGCGACGGCAAAAAGCTCCCTGTGCTCACTTCTTGCTCCTGTGGTCTGCATGAGTACTTCAGTAATGCCATCTGAGCAACTGAAGTCTGCCCTCATGGCAGTGGTTAACATCTGAGTACTTCTTGGAGGCGTGAGCAATGGTTTGGGTATGCGGTCTGATGCTGAGGTGAAACTCGGCCCTTCGTTTCTTGTAGCAGATTTAGAAAATTCTATCGGTCTAGTTGATACTTCCAACTTCTGTACATTGTGAGAAATATTCCTGCAGTTCCATCGGATCTATAAATAATTAAAAAATTATTTTATTTCCTATTCCGGGTGAGGGCATGCCAGTAATTCCTCTTGCATTCCTCTGTGCCCGCTTTCATTTGTGTGATTTCTCGTTCACTGATTCCTTGTATTCTTTGTGTTGAATAATTAGCTGTTTCCGTGGTGTTATGAGTCGCTCAATCACTGCAAATTTCCGGGAGACGGGCTTCAAGCCCCCCCCTCTTATATACCTGACTGCGCCATGGTATCCAATCCCTCATCCGTCGCAACATGTGATTCTCGTTCAAAGCTCTGAGGGGTGTCTTGAGTTCATCTTGTTCGTCCCGATGGTGGTCATTTGATCACTGCCGGCTCGCGATTTCCTCGGGGAGTCCTGTATCTATGACGTGGGCTGTTGCTGCGTGCATCTAATTATTCTCCAATGAATTTTCAGTTTTGCCGAAACTTGTTCCAGACACATGTCGAGGCTGCTGGGCTTGTTCGAAACGCTCAAGTCTATCCTGCACCTCACTGATGTTTGTTGCCGTGTTCGACACCATCACCTGCGACTATGTCTTGAGGACCCGCCGTGGTGATCTAGTGGTTATGGTGCTTGACTGCTGACCCGCAGGTCGCGGGATCGAATCGCGGCCACGGCGACCGCATTTTCGAAGGAGGCGAAAATCCTATAGGCCCGTGTGCTCAGATTTGGGTGGACGTTAAAGAGCCCCAGGCGGTCGCAATTTCGGGAGCCCTCCACTACGGCGTCTCTCATAATCATATGGTGGTTTTGGGACGTTCAACCCCAGATATTATTCTGACTATGTCTTGAGTGGAGCGCCCGTGTTGATAATTAATGATGGTGGCTTAACTCCTCGATTTGATTCTGCGGTAGAGCTTTTCTTTGGGAGGGGGCTTGTGACTTTAAATGCTGTAATGAAACTGTTTTGCTTCAGAAATATGTGGACACTGTTTGACAGGGCACGCAGAAAGGTGCCTCCTCACAGTGGCTATTCTCCTCACTCGTGTGGCCGCAGTGATGGTATACAGCTTGCGATGGGCGGAACTTGGCTGTGTCGCCCAATTCATGACACGGAATGCATGCTAGGGTCCAAGGCTATTTCTAAAGCACAATCAGAATTTCGCAATCCAAGGATCACCGTACAGAAAGAAGCTGCGTATTGAAGGTGACCAGGAGCATCTGTGTCTTTCCCGTCATTTGAAATCCCATAATGTTAGCGGATCTGCAACGAATGAGGATGGGGATATATTGCCTAATTTAAGCATACATTTACGTGTTATTTTCAGAAATGCGAGTATTGTTGTTGTGTGGAGCGTAGTTCTTAAGGTGTCAAACATTTAAAATTTGTTTTCGGACGAAAAAAAATGAGTCTTACAAGAGATATGAAAATTTTCATGTGCATCTTCCCTTTGCGCTAGTATTGGGAGCTTTCTGCGCCACCAAATGGGCAGGAAGTGACGTACTTTGCTGCCCTAATGAACAAGACACGCGAGTAGAGGAGACGTTTGATGCGGTATTCCTTTTCCTGGAAACCAGGTGACTAGCACTCGTGTCTTTCTGAAAAAAATTTAAAAAGCTGGGCCCGGAGATATCGAGGGAGAACTACTGGCCTGCGAAATAAGATATATTTTTTGCTTCTAGCTCAGTTGGACTTCCTCGCAGGGGCGTCTGCTTCGGCAGGCGTTTGGTGCGCAGCGACACCATGGGCTCGAACTACCCGCGATGGTATCTTGAGTTATCAAGGTAATGGGGCTTGGCGCCACTATGGACCCTTAGCCCCACACTGACGCTGTTGTCCGTACCATGGCTACAGGTTGTAAGGTGGAGGGTTAGAAACCGCGAACGGTGGAGGTTGGGGTCTTGGTCAAGCCTGGGCCGACGGGCTGCTACCTGAATATCAGGTTCGAAGCTCGGGGACCTTCCTGAGAATGTGAAGGGAACCTCAGCCGACATATTCGGAACCCTCTGTTTATTCATAACGCATGGCATCTGTTCACTCTAAGGTGGCCTCAGAAAGAAGCCGCACCGAAGCACTGAGGAGATACGAGTTTCTCGAAACATTCCCAAAGTTTATTTATTTATTTATTTAATTATCCACAGCGCCAATAGGCATTGGTATATGTATACAAAAAAAATTGGATTAGAAAAAAGATACATTGTCAGCCAAACAACTAATCAAAGTCGACAATTATTCACAAGCAGCAACACAAATATATATAACAATAAAGAAAAACTAAAGAAATAAAGAGAAAAAACACACGTTCATTATAAAAGAGAAGAAAAAAGCATTCATTGGACAAAATAGAGGAAATCTTTGAAGGCAACTGGTTGCAGTCGTGGATTGTTTTATGAAAAAAAGCATTTTGAAATACATCAGTCTTGCATTAAATTTCCCTTATCTTGACTCTGTGATCTACGTGGTCTGAGACATAGTGCGGCGAAAGTAAATATTTGGCCTTTTTTGTTCTGACATGGCAATGATATACAACATGAAAGAACTTCAATTGCAATTTACGCCGATGGTTCCATAGCTAATCCCAATCTAATCTTTCTTTCAAACTAGCCGCCCCGATACCTCTACTGTAAATCACTGTTACGAATCGAGCAGCTAACTCCTGAACCCTTTCCAATTCATCAGTGTCTGGCTTAGCCTGAGGGTCCCAAACTGTGCAGAATTATTCAAGAATGGGTCTAACATTGGTCTTGTAGAATATTTCTTTAGTAGGAAAAGGAAAAGATTTCCCATTTCGTCGCAGAAATCCCAGTTCTTTCCCAGCCTTTGCTACAACTTAATCAACCTGTATCTGCCACCTTAGCCTAGACGTAAAATAAATACCGATATATTTGTATTCAGGCACCTGTTTTAAGTTTATACTCTTCATATGATAACTAGTCACATGTGGATTGTTCTTCCTGGTGAAGGTCATGTAAACTGTTTTATTTAAATTTAACTTCATATGCCATTTTGAACACCATTCGCTAATTCTGTCCAGGTTTTTTTGGAGCAAAACTGCATCGTCCGTCCTTTTTATTTTCCTTTACAATAGCTAACGCCCTACAACTATAACAAGCTGCCTAGCAAAAGCATGCGAAACCACAGTAAATGTCAGGCCCACGCTCATCCTCGAACACCGTAATCGGCTAGATATTAACAAGTGTGGTTTTAGACTGAGGCGATCAACATTAGATGAACTTGTCCGGTTAGAGCACACAATACGAGAGGCATTTATACATAAGCAAAATTACATAGCGGTTTTCCTTGACATAGATAAAGTGTATGACACCACCCGTACGTTCGGAATTCTACGTGACTAAGCCGATATGAGAATGAGAGGCAGAAATCTAAGCTGCATATCCTACTTTACTTTCTGGCAAATAGCACTTTTGAGGTGCGGATGGTTACTTTCACGTACAGTGGCGTCAACTGTTAGGGTGAACACGGCTCAGCGTGGCAGCGCTCTGCGGAGCGCCAGTTCAGCCGGTGCGGCCGCGCATCGAATCGAAGTGGCGCAGGCGCAGCTGTGCGCGCCGCTCTTGCTGTACTACAGACAATCAAGACCGGCGCCTGCCTACCACGGAACGACACGCTCGAGCGATGTAGCAGACGACGCAAAGCATCTCCCGTGTGTCCGTGCGCGTATGCGCCGCTATGCTTCGACGCGCGGCCGTGCCGGCGGCACTGGCGCTGCGCGGAGCGTGGCCACGTTGAGCCGTGTTCACCCTAACAGTGGACGGCACTGTACCTTCACACACCTTTCACATACCTTCACTCATTGCAGCTTTCACGTACCTTCACCTACTGGTACTTTCACGTATCTTCACGCACCTTTCACGTACCTTCACTCAGGAGCATGGAGTGCCACAGGGCTGTACTTTGAGCACAACCCTCTTTATAGCGAAAATGAATTCTGCTGCAAAAGTAATACTCCGCTTCGTGGAGCATTCCATATATGCGGATAACCTACAAATTGCCTGTCGCCCTTCCAACATATACACCTGCGAAAGACAGATCCAACAAGCTATAAAAAAAATTTCCCATCTCCGGCTAAAGGGAACCATGTGTGGATGCGAAGCAGCGGGGAGATAATTAGCTTGAGCAGGAGGAACGTCGCCACTCTCATTTCACGGCAGTGGTCCGGGCGCTCATCGCGGCGCTGAACAGGGGAGAGAATGAGGCGCACGCGCTCCGTCATTTTCATATCGCGGAACTACCGTGGCGCCCCCAGCGGAGTATGCAGCGGTCACACCAACTGTCGTGCGCGCCACTCCGTAGAGGATTCCTAGAGGAGAGGACGGGGGGGACCGTAGGAGAGGAGAGAGGGGGACGTGCATGCGCTGTGGGACGCCGGAGCCGCTCCGTAGAGTAGAGGATTCCTAGAGGAGAGAGGGGGTAGAGGACGCGCATGCGCTGTGGGGATGTGGGACGCCGGAGCCACTCCGTAGAGTAGAGGATTCCTAGAGAAGAGAGGAGGAGAGGACGCGCATACGATGTGGGTATGTGGGACGCGGTCGCCGCTCCGTAGAGTAGATGATTCCTAGAGTAGAGAAAGGGGGTGAGCGTAGGAGACAGGGGGGGAGGGGACGCGCATGCGCTGTGGTGGTGTGGGACGCGGGAAGGAGGGACGGACTAAGCCCCCCTCCAAACACATGCAAGCAAGATCAATGAATGGGGTCAACCTGGGCGACAGACACGACCTGCCTAGCCATTGCTAAGCAGCCTCTCTGTGCTCTCGGCCATGACTCTGATGACTGTGGTAGGGTTGACGGCCTTCATATTACTACAGTGTTCTGGTTCGCATAATGGCTGCTTCCCTACTTCATGAAAGTGGCCGGACGCGGGACGGGGGGACGCGGGACGGGGGGACGCGGGAGGGACGGACATAGCCCCCCAGCATAACATGCTTCGCATCTAAAAGGTGCCGGAAGAGCAGATGGCACATGTCGCTGTGCTCCCAGACCCACCAGAGTCGCTTCAGCTACTTCAAGAGCATTCGTTGGCCGAATGCAACCCCGATCACCTCACGATCAGCGACAAGGTTCTCCGGGACCAGCGCACGAAAGTTGCATTCCCGTTAATCACAGGGCCTGTTGACATGTCATCTATCCCGATGAAGCGTCAACTTTCTTCTGGCGTGCTGCGTCTGGCGCTAACTCCACGTCACAGCCGAGGCCCGCCGCCAAATGTGTGGTTGGTAGCTGTCCACAAAATTCCCTGCGTGACCGTAACCGACCATCGCGGTGCAGCCAGTTTCGTCCTCCGGACACATCTTTGTCTATCCGAACCAAATCTCCGCGTGGCTGGGACAGGCCACCAAGATCTAGTCATTGTCGACCACCAGAGGCGTCATCGGCAAAGCACCGAGCCAAGCTCAAGCGTTGTATCGACCGTCCTCAGCGCCACAGCCAGCATCGGCCACCAGAGACATTGTCGGTGGCTCGCTCATTCGCAGTCATGGCGGAGTGTGAGGACGATGAGCGGCAGTAGAGCTTGGGCCTCGTGCTCAACCAGCACGAGGAAGAGAAGGACGAGGTCAGAAATAGAACAGCCGGCCCGCAGCAAGGGGTGCTGTCTCTGTCTCTCTCATTCCTCTACTATATATATATATATATATATATATATATATAGCGTAAGGATGACAGCGCCACTGAGGCGCGGGCGCGCGCTAAGCTACTGCGAAAAGATGAGAAAGACGAGGTCAGAATAGAACAGCCGGCCCAGCGTACGGGCGTTGTGTCTACTTCTCTTCATTACAATGGCGCAGTCGCCGAAAGCCTTTGGCAAACACCAACTGCTAGCTTGAGACAACGCGTCTTCCCGAGGAACGCCGTCACGCTTCCTCAGTGATGGAGCCCGCAAGTCGACCACCGCCGCAAGTATCCATTCCACCACAAATGGACGGCGTCCAGGCCTCCATTGTTCTTCCGAGGAACTACCTGACCGGCGGCGTGCTACTTCGCGCCGACGATGTGCACGGGCTCCTCTCGCCTGATGAGCTCGCTCCTTGTTCCCCATGGCGAGTATCTCATGACCGAGACTCTGCCACCATCTGAGCCGCCAAAGGACGCCGTCCACACTTCCTTGGTCATGGACCACGCCGCCGTGAGTGCTGCGACCACCGCGTACTCCGCGGCGGCAACTCCTGGCTCATTGGGACTTTCACCCTACAGCGACTCGGAGCTCTTCCATTTCCTCAAACAACTTGCAGAACGTCTCGACCGTTTTTTGCCGCTGAACTCCGGGTTCTCGTCAGCCGCATCACCATCATCGGCTGCTATTTGGGCAGTACCGGAGTTCCATGGCTTCCAAGACGACGTCTTCGGGTGGAGTGAGACCGTCAACGCACTCGGCACACTCCTTGCCTGGCCGGAAGACAGAAAATGGCTATTTGCCATCGAGCGCGCCCTGGCGGTGCGGCCAAGGCATGGCACGGCTACGAAGGCATCAAACAACAATCCTGGTCCGAATGGTGTGCGAAGTTGACAAGTCTCTTTCGCCCCCTTTCCCACACTTGCGACCTCCTGCCTGCCGACCAATTTTCTACCGCGGATCGGAGATGTGGGCCTCACCACCTCAACAATGCACCTCGGTCATCTACCACCCCGCCTTCTCTTGTGGAACGAGATAGGGAAGGGCATGGTGTAGCTGCGCCCTTTGCCAACGTGCCCACTCCCATACATCGAGCTGACATGGGGCGCCAGCTCGATGTCTCATCGCAGTTCTCAAGCCCAACTACAAGCAAGCCTACCCTCGAGCCTCAGCAGTTGGCGATGCCGCCGCCAAGCTCGACACCACCTGAGCAGGTGGAGTCGTTGTCCCTTGTCCTGCCGGACGAGCCACGAATGCACACACTCTGCCAGTCTACGGATACCAACAAGATCGGTCCTGACCAGTATGAGCCATTTGTCCGGACATCGCAGTTATTGGACGCGTGCGCGGACGCTCGTCATTTCCCGAGAGACGTCTCCTTAGAGGAAACAGAGGTGCTAACCCCGGTTGATGTCATAGTATGCCAAGGCCTGTCGGAGCAGACCAACTCTCCTGTTGGTGACGCTGCTTTCAACAGGGACAGCTCGAATGCACGCGGCGCTTCAAGACGTGCCAGCTCGACCGCCTCGAGTAGCACTACAGCAACAATGCTGCAAGACCATGACATACACCTGTCCCCACTGTGGAAACCTGAAGTAATGGACGCCCCTGCTTCTAGGGCACCGTACATTCCGCCTAGCTCGCGTGATTGGGGTTCATCGACGCGAAGCGGATGCGCTCCTTCAAAGCTGCGGCGACGCGGCGCCGGTCTACTGACCACGCGGTCTGTCTACGGCCACAGCACGTCACTGCAGTCATCTGCCGTTTATCGTGAATCTCCGACAGTGTTTCTGGAAATGCGACGAGAGAAGCGACAGCGATGGCTACGACCTTCCCGCAATAGCCAGAGCCGTCCGCCTGAAAAAGCTGCATTACACCAAACGCAATCACACAAGGACCGAGACCTGCAAAGACCCGCAAGGCACAGTCGATGCCGCCCGCCAGAGACGATTTCGGCAGCTGGTCATACTTCGTCGCAGTCGCGGCCGAGTGTAATAATGACAGCGCCTCTGAGGCGCGGGCGCGCGCTAAGCTACTGCGAAAAGATGAGAAAGACGAGGTCAGAATAAAACAGCCGGCCCAGCGTATGGGCGTTGTGTCTACTTCTCTTCATTACAATATATATATATATATATATATATATATATATATATATATATATATATATATATATATATATATATATATATATATATATATATATATATATATATATATATATATCCGCGCTCGACAAATAATGCTATCGCATTTAATTTACTCGGCACGTCCTATTCATTCTTAAATATCTAGTTTTCAATCAGCGTAGGTCGGTGTGGACAACACAGTACTTTTGGTGCCGCTTGTGTTCGCGCCACCAACGCCGCATTTTTTACTGATGAGCACTACGAGACTGTTGCTTCACATAAAATGGGTTTTAATGACGCATCACTGCTAGTTACTATCCTAGAGTGGACACGAGCAGAAACAAAAAGTACTGTCGCTTTTCTAGGCGTCCGTACTCACATCACCTAGCTCCTATCGCCGCTCACTTGCCCTCCTACTCACGCCTTTTAAATCAATGTGAATCGATGTAGTCACAGGTGCACTGACATATGATGATTTTAAGTATGAGAAAAAGGCTAAATGATACTCATTAAATTTTCGTATTAAATCGCGCTAAACGTCTTATACCCGTAGAAATCATTAAAAACACCAAAGTGCTGAAGTCATAGTGGTTGATCGTTAAGTTATCGCATGTTCAACATGATGACACAACAGCTATTACGGGGTGGATGGAGGCGGCAAGGAATATATCTGAATACTTGTTGTAGATTAATTGCATAGACATCTGTGCCAAAAAAATATTACACGATCTCCCGCTAAAGGGAACCATGTGTAGATGTGAAGCAGCGGGCGCTAACGCTTACACTGGCGGCGGCGTTGACGCTGGCGCTCATCGCAGCGTTGCGCAGGAGAGAAAACTGGGGAGGCGCAAAGCACTCAGTGATGGAGCGGTGTTTCCTACTGGAACATGCCAATCGCTGCTAATGGGCAATGAGAGACAGAAAACTCCGACTGGACACAGAGACCCGAAGTCCGCTTTTAGTTAACGCACAGGCTGCGAATTTTTATTGTTCAACAACGCACAGGAGAAATCTCCCACCGGCACCACCTTGCAGGTCAAGATCCAGTGCCATATATACGGGGTGGCCTGTGAACGGTTGCGCAGCGCGAACAGTCGCTTTTTAGATGCGAAGCATCTTATGCTCGGGGCTATGTCCGTCCCGCGTCCGTCCCGCGTCCGTCCCGCGTCCCGTGTCCCGCGTCCGGCCACTTTCATGAAGTAGGGAAGCACCCATTATGCGAACCAGAATACTGTAGTAATATGAAGGCCGTCAACCACTATCACAGTCATCATAGTCATGGCCGCGAGCACAGAGTGGCTGCTTAGCAATGGCTAGGCATGTGGTGTCTGTCGCCCAGGTTGACCCCCATTCCTGAATCTTGCTTGCATGTGTTTGGAGGTGGCTTAGTCCGTCCCCGCCTTCCTGCGTCCCACACCACCACAGCGCATGCGCGTCCCCTCCCCCTCTCTTTCCTCTACTACGCTCACCCCCTTCCTCTCCTCTAGGAATCCTCAACTCTACGGAGCGGCGCCCGCGTCCTACACCCCCCACGGCACATGCGCGTCCTCTCCTACGCTCACCACCTCTCTCTCCTCTAGGAATCCTGTACTCTACGGAGCGGCCCTCGCGTCCTACACCTCCACAGCGCATGCGCGTCCCCTCCCGCTCTCTCTCCTCCTGCGCTGACCCCCCTTTCTCTCTAGGAATCCTCTACTCTACGGAGCGGCTCCCGCGTCCCACACCCCCATAGCACATGCACGGCGCCTCCCCCTCTGTCTTCTCTCCTACGCCCCCCCCCCCCGTTCTCTCCTCTTGGACTCCTCTACGGGACGGCGCGCACGACAGGTGTTGGGACAGCTGCATACTCCGCTGGGGGTGCCACGGTAGTTCCGCAGTATGAAAATGACGGAGCGCGCCTCATTCTCTCTCCTGTGCAGCGCCGCGATGAGCGCCCGGGCCGCTGCCGTGAAACGAGGAGCGGCGACGTTTATCCCGCTCAAGCTAACTGTCCCCGCTGGTTTCCACACATGGTTTCCTTTAGCGGGACATGGGGAAGCTTTTTTCAACCAAGAAACTCTCTAGCAGACGCTGCCTGCGTCGGCGTCGCGAGGCAAGAGAGGGGGGGGAGCGTAGGAGAGGAGAGAGAGGGGGGGACGCGCATGCGCAGTGGCAGTGTGGACGCCGCGGGCAGGGATGCCTAGAGGAGAGAGGGGGGGAGCGTAGGAGAAGAGAGAGAGAGGGGGGGGGACGCGCATGCGCAGTGGGAGTGTGGACGCCGCGGGCAGGGATGCCTAGAGGAGAGAGGGGGGAGCGTAGGAGGGGGAGGAGGAGGGGAGGCGCATGCGCAGTGAGGGTGTGGTTGCCGCGGGCAGGGATGCCTAAAGGAGAGAGAGGGGGGGAGAGGAGGTTTTTTTATTTTTTTTTTCGAAAGGGTTTGCGCATGCGCAGTAAGGGTGGTCACGCCGCACACCAAGATGCTTCACTTCTAAAACATCGGTGAACATTTCCGGCTAATGAATGCCGGCTACTTTCGTTTATGATCGGCATAAAAATTGGGGGACCCTTAAGCTTCGCCTTTAAGAGTTGAACGCAATAGCGATATCCTGTCCCTAGTGCGTACTTCACTTAGTGCATACTATGTAATGGGTAGCATGGTTTAAACCAGGAGAAATTATGCGCGGCAAATGTGGGAAATGTTTTCGAACTTGCTATGCACCCACTACGTGGTGTTAAGGGAATACGCGCAGTAAGGTGTGTGCCGTTTGTAATGGGTGGCTGGCTTTAAACTATGGAATCATTATGACAGTCATATATTCTGACGCCCGATGGCAATTTACGCTTGTACCACGCAATATTCCTGGGATATTACATGTTATATTGCGAAGCCTATATAAAGGACGCTTGCGTTTGCGAAGCATGGAAGTTATTTTCACTGCATTCCCAAGCAGAGGAAGTTATTTTCACAGTATAACCAAGCAGAGGCATGGCTGTGTCGTTCGATCCTCACTTGGACCCGAAAATTTTTATTATTTATTTTATTTGCATCTTTCTCGATTTTTCGGTCACGGACAAGATGATGATTTTTCGGTCACGGACAAGATGATGACTTTTCGCTCACAACCAACGACGCCGACACCGACGCCGACGCCGGAATTTCTGCGAAACGAGCTCTTTAACGCTGTCGCGTTAATAAACATAGCTTACTCAGACTTGCTCTCAAAAGACGGTGCTAAGGTCTTACTGGGATTCATGCTGACGAAAACTCTA
>JALIZH010004519.1:0-12080 GCA_030522465.1 Rhipicephalus appendiculatus | reverse complement strand
CGAACTGGACGCAAGTCACCATGAGCATGACATGTAAATGGCGTTGTACATGACATGTTATGATTTTCATGTTACCACCTGCCACTTTTGTTCCTCATACAGTCACGCAATACCAAGTTTGGTGTATAACAAAATAGCGAAACGGCCGCTAGTGCTCCATGAGCGTTGCATGCAAATCATCTTGCACATGACATCTCATGATTTCCATATTACCACTTGTCATTTATGTTCGTCATAGCACGGGGAGTCGGGTAACCATCCAACTACGCTGATTTATTTTTTCTCTATGAAGGACTTCTCGAGTGTTCGAGATAGTTGATTGTCCCGTACTGACACAGGTTTCTGTCGCGGATTTTAGGCTAGAAACTTGAAATCCGGGTAAATTTCATTAGTGATTCAGAGAAACATGACGGTGCAGGACATGGGTCGGCCTTTTCAGGCGTACGGCCAAATTGCATAGAGCCGACATGGGTCGCCCTTTCCGGAGGTGCACTGAGGGACAGGGGCGGAGCCATGTTTCTTTCTGTTGTTGCTTGTTTGCTGACGGCATTTCCGTTTCTCTTTTCTTTTTTCTTTTTTTAACACGAAAGTGTTTTATGCCGGGGTCCACCACGGCTCATCTGAGGTATTTCCGTCACGGATATGACGTTGTAAAATATAAACTAAGATATTGAGATCAAAGAAAAAACTAGAAGAAAACGTTCCGCAACTGGGCGTCGAACCTGTGACCTCTCGCTCCGCAGCACGCGGCGCGAAACCACTCGGCCACGAGAGCGTACGTACCTCAGCTTGCTAACGGCAAGCTATTTATATACACCATATACCGTTGGCGGCCCTCAGAGCTCCTCGACTTCAGTGCGTTTTCGTCATCAGTAGCGAGATGGCGCGAAGGTGGCAAGGAGTGCGCGCTCTAAAGGTCGCCGTGCCTCTCGCTGCGGTGAGCGCGCGCCTCCACGGGGCGTGGCCGCTCATACGCGCGCGCTTATCTCCTGATCGGGGCATTGGGGCGCTTACGTTTTGTTCTTCCACCACAAGTGTGCTCTGAAGTTACAGTGGTTAAAAGTGCGCGAAGGTGTCTTCGCTCAGCGCAGCGGCCGCGTTTACGAAATCAGCGCGCTGCTCACACACGAGGTAACAATTATTACTGTTGTTCGCGCTCGTCTTATGAATACTTGTGCGGTCGTTTGGTGCGTCTTTCTTTGTGTTAGAGCTGCGCGCTTTAGGTGTAGAGCTGTGACAGTTAGTCCGTGCTCGTCCTGTGTATGCTCGTTTCGTGCGTCTTTTCAGCCTGAGGTGCACGCAGCAAGTTTCAAGCTGCTTGCCGTTCTTCGCGTGGTATTTCACTTTGTTGCTGTAGCATTCATTCATTCACCCTTGTGGTGAAATAATGCCCAATAAACGCTCAACTACCTCTGTGAAGACACATTGCACTTTCGTGTTATACCGATTTCTTTGACAGAGAGATCAGCCGTGTTTTTTTTATTCACCGCAGAGCGGGTGCATGTTTCTGAAGTCACTCTTGTTGCTTTATTCTTTTGTTTTCTTTTTCCTGCGCGGGTAGGGACAGCACTGTGCGTCGCGTGGACTGGCGTACACTCGACAGCACCGTCTGTCGAGTCCACGCCTAACGTCGACCGGAACGAAATCCTTACGGCCGACATTAAAAATACATTTCCTTATACGCACGACGTCATTTTTCATTTGCGGGATGGTGAGCAGCGTGAAGACATTTTCACGCCGGCTGGTTCACTGAAACGCGCAGCACCCGGACATAACAAAAGCCACGCCAAAACCAGCACTTCTGGAGCCAAAGCGCACATGCCCACCGACTCTCCCTTGACACGCGATACGCTGCACGGCTAGGGTTGCCAACCGTCCAGGATTTTGCGGGACTGTCCCGACTTTTCATACAGCGTCTCGAGTCCCCCCGGCGTCCCTGTCGGGGACAGCTCTATGTCCCGGATTTGTTCGGGACCATGCAGTCAAAAATGTTTGTGATCCAAAGCACGTCCAACAACGCACGCCACGCTATGGAACAAGAAGTTCGCACGAATCGCACGCACGAAGCAATGTTGCGGTGGTAACTCTCCAGAAAGAAGTGTTGCGAACATCACGTAGCCAGCTGAAGAACTACTTCAAGAGGCCGCAGCAATAAACAAACAATGGATTTGTCGTGAGGATTCCGCAAAAAAACACAAAACTGATTTCGCTGAGTCCCTATGTTAGTGCACGCCACCGCCCCCCCCCCCCTCGTCCCGACTCGCTTCATTGAGCACAGTTGGTAAACCTCTGCACGGCCCGCTGATGGCGCCGGTGGAAAAATGAAAACACAAGGAAAGCATGAGCTGGCGCGTGTTGCCCGGGCGACGGCTCGAGGGGGCCAATCACCGCTTTGCTAAGCGTCTCGTCGAGCAGCGGGAGCAGAGGGGCGCGCAAGAGTTTCCGGCGCGGCGGTCCGGTAGGCATGGCGGTACTTTTCATATTATGGGACTTTAGAGAAAACGCGGGAAAAAAAGAAAAACTGGATTTTGATGGCGCCTGCTTGGCCTTACTTAATCGTTTGTCGTATAATGAAAATACTAGGCCGGAAGCGGTGGTTTCGTCCGAACAGTAGCGGCAAGAGCTGGTCAGGCGCAGGCAGCGTTGCAGCAACCACAGGCTAGGCAGCTCCCGCTCGTGCCTCGTGCAAAGCTGGCGATGCGGCTGCAGCGCCGGGCATTCCTCTTCACTACAATCATCCCCCCGTCGGAAAAGGAGCCATCCTGGCGACTCATGGAGAGCACAGTACAAGCGGATCGTAGTAGGCCTTCAGACGCTGTACGTGGACGGTTTCACGACCACGAAAGCGGTGATCAGTAGGCGGTGTAACCGGTTCGACGACATAGTTTACAGGTGACGTCTGCTGAACAACACGGTAGGGTCCCTGATATTTCGAAGCGAGCTTGGATGACAGGCCAGTAGGGACAGCTGGAACCCAAAGCCACACAAGGGAATCCGGAGGAAAGTGAGGATCATTGGACGGGTGGTCATCGTCACGACGAGATTTTTGTTTCCATTGGTCTATGGTCGTGAACGAGCGGGCGAGTTGTCGGTACTCCTCGGCGCGGCGGGCAACTTCAGAGATGGGCGTAGGTTCAGATGAATCAGGTCGGTACGGCAGAATGGTGTCGAGTGTGGTCGAAGGTTCTCGGCCATATAAGAGAAAGAATGGCGAAAAGCCTGTAGTCGCCTGTGGAGCCGTGTTATATGCGTACGTCACGAAGGGCAAAATTAGGTCCCAGTCAGAGTGATCGGAGGCAACGTACTTAGAGATCATGTCGCCAAGGGTTCGATTGAATCTCTCCGTCAAACCATTACTTTGGGGATGGTAGGCGGTAGTTGTGCGATGAACGATGCGACATTCGGCAAGGAGTGCGTTGACGACTTCGGAAAGGAACACACGTCCTCTATCGCTCAGAAGTTCGCGTGGTGCGCCGTGGCGGAGAATGAAGTTCCGCAAGAGGAAAGATGCGACGTCACGGGCCGTGGCAGCAGGTAGAGCGGCTGTTTCTGCGTATCGCGTCAGGTGGTCGACGGCGACGACTACCCAGCGGTTTCCAGAAGCCGTGAATGGAAGGGGTCCATACAGGTCAATACCTATGCGGTCGAAGGGCCTGGCTGGGCACGGGATTGGCTGAATCGGACCAGAGGCCTGCTGGGGAGGAGCTTTGCGTCGTTGGCATTGTGGGCATGACCGAATGTATTTGCGCACAAAGGTGTACATGCCTCGCCAATAAAACCTCGAGGAAAGTCGGGTGTATGTTTTGAAGACGCCCGCATGAGCACACTGTGGGTCAGCGTGAAAGGCTGAACATATCTTTGCGTGGAGATGTCGAGGTATGACCAGCAGCCACTTGCGGCCGTCAGACATGTAGTTCCTGCGATAGAGGAGGCCATCGCGGATCTCAAAATGATGCGCTTGACGACGCAATGCTCGAGAAGCTGAAGGAAAAGCCGACGGGTGGGAAAGGAAACGGAGGAGATCGCTAATCCAGGCATCTTTGCGTTGCTCAGCCGCCATGTCACAGCCAGCTGGGAAGGAAAGCACTTCGTCCATGGCATATAGGCAGGCCGTGCTTTCGGTTGACAAAGGCGAGCGTGATAGGGCGTCGGCATCGGTGTGGCGGCGGCCAGACCTGTAGACGACGCGCATGTCGAAATCTTGCAACCGCAAAGCCCAGCGAGCTAACCGGCCGGAGGGGTCCTTCAACGTGGATAGCCAACAAAGCGCATGGTGGTCTCTGACTACGTCGAAGGGGCGGCCATATAGGTAAGGCCTAAATTTGCCGAGAGCCCAAATTATGGCCAAACATTCCTTCTCCGTGACAGAATAATTTTTCTCTGCTTTACTGAGGGTGCGGCTCGCGTATGCGACGACGTACTCCGGGTATCCAGATTTGCGCTGCGCGAGCACGGCACCGAGTCCAACACCGCTGGCATCGGTGTGCACCTCAGTCGGAGCAGTAGGGTCGAAGTGACGCAGGATTGGCGGTGAGGTAAGGAGACGGCGCAACTCTTGAAAGGCATCGTCACAAGCGGGTGACCAAGCGTAAGCTTTCGAGTCGCCCCGTAGGAGCTGATTCAAGGGAGCGGTGATCGTCGCAAAATTCCGAATGAAGCGGCGAAAGTAGGAGCAGAGGCCAAGGAAACTGCGAAGTTCTTTTAGAGACGCAGGTTTAGGAAAGTCAGCAACTGCCCGGAGCTTGGCGGTGTCGGGAAGAATACCGTCTTTGGAGACGACATGGCCAAGGATGGTGAGCCGGCTTGCGCCAAAGCGGCATTTCTTCAGGTTTAGCTGAAGGCCGGCGTCACTTAGGCACTGCAACACTTCCTCTAGCCTACTGAGATGCGTGGGAAAATCTTGTGAAAATACAACCACGTCATCAAGGTAGCAGAGGCACGTTTTCCACTTGAGACCTCTCAAAAGATTATCCATCATGCGCTCGAATGTTGCGGGCGCATTGCAGAGACCGAAAGGCATGACACGGAATTCATAAAGGCCATCGGGTGTGATGAAGGCCGTTTTAGGTTGGTCGTCGGGCGCTACGGGGACTTGCCAATAGCCGCTTCGTAGGTCAATAGAAGAGAAGAACTCCGCGCCTTGAAGGCAGTCAAGGGCATCGTCAATTCTCGGCAAGGGATACACGTCTTTCCGTGTGATCTTGTTAAGACGACGGTAATCGACGCAGAAGCGAATCGACCCATCCTTCTTTTTGACGAGGACAACTGGAGATGCCCATGGGCTATTCGAAGGCTGGATGACGCCACGCTTGAGCATGTCAGCTACTTGTTCGTCGATAACCTGTCGCTCTGTCGCAGACACTCGATACGGTCTTTGTCGCAGGGGTGCATTCGTACCCGTGTCTATGCGGTGACTCACAGCTGACGTACGGCCGAGGGAAGCATGGTGGCAGTCAAAGGATGAACGGAACCTGTCGAGGAGTTGTAGGAGCTGGGCGCGCTGAGGGACAGTTAACGTGTCGGCGATAGAGCTGCTCAAGACATCAGGCGTAGGCGTCTGTTGCACGGAGTCACAGGTCACTCCGACGACTTCGTGTTCGGCGATGGAAGCAGTTCGCATGTCAGTGATGGTTGAAGGGTCGACACCGTGGACACGTCCGACGCACTCCCCACGAAGCAGTGTTTGAGGACATGACAAATGGTTGGAGATAGGCAGTTTGCTGACACCGTCACGAATGTCCAAAAGGGCAAAAGGCAGCGGTGAACATTTACGACGAACGAAGATGGGTGACGGCGTAAAAAGTGCGCTCGACTGGGCGATACTGTTGCAGGACACAGTGGCAAGGGCAAAGGAGCGCGGCGGGATTGTAACGTCTTCCGCAATAAACAGCTTGTCCTCAGCTTCAGGATCGTCAAATAACGGAGCGTCGAAAGGCGCGTCAAATGCCACTTCCGCTCGAGAACAGTCGATGACGGCTTTATGAGCGGAAAGAAAGTCCCAGCCCAAAATGAGATCGTGGGAACAAGAATGCAACACTACAAGTTCGACGACATATAGAATATCATTAATCACGACGCGAGCAGAACATGCAGCGGCCGGCGTGATGCGGTCTGCGCTGGCGGTACGAAGTGATATGTTCGACAGCGGCGTCGTAACTTTTTTTAGCAAGCGGCAGAGTTTGGCACTAATAACTGAAATTGCGGCACCAGTGTCGACAAGGGCGAGTGCAGCGACGCCGTCCACACGCACGTCAATCACATTCGTTGGTGAAGGGAGAGGCCTTGGTCTTTTCGCGGGCGACGCAGTTCCTGCCTCTGGAACTGCGGCAATCAGTTTTCCTGCTCCGGCGTCGAGGAACGACGGAGCATCGGCGATAGCGAGCGGCGTCGAGGAGATTGCGAGCGGCGGTGAGCAGGAGTGCGGTGGTCAGTATATAAAGACATGTGGCCGGGGTTCCGAGATGCGGAGAACGATGACTGCGGCGATATATACGGGTCAGGTTCGAAGCTCTGGCGGTAGGGACGTACTCGACGACGACAATATCGTGCGACGTGGCCAGGTAGCCCACACGAAAAGCATATAGGCCGGTTGTCGAAAGTACGCCATTGTCCACTACCCTGGAGGTACATTGCGTGATCGAAACGGGGAGGTGGTCGCAGTGGCACGGCTGATGGTAATGGCGCGAAGGTCTGAGGCGCTGGCCGTGCGGCAACTTCGGCATAGCTTAGGGGGAGCATTCACCTCAGCACAGGGAACGGGGGTCGGCGCCGGCGGAGTGCCACGGGCCGCAGGAGGCAGAGCCGCGCAAACTTGCTCTTGTATGACCTGGCGAATGTCCGCTGGCAAAGGCGACGGTGGTTGGCCGGCTGTCGATAGCAGCGAGAGCTGACGAGCGACCTCCGCGCGGACAAACTCCTTGATCTGGGAGAGCAGCGACTCAAGGTGTGGAGCGCCAGCTAGGCTCGAGATGGTTTCGTCAGGCACGTGTTGGCGGCGCGTGAGAAGACGCTGTCGTCGGAGCTCGTCAAAACTCTGGCAAAGCTCAATGAGTTCAGAGACAGTGCCAGGGTTCTTAGAGAGAAGCATTTGAAATGCATCATCACAAATGCCCTTCATGATGTGGCACACCTTGTCCGCTTCCGTCATCGTTGGGTTGACGCGGCGGCAGAGGTCGAGAATGTCCTCGATGTAGCTGGTGAATGTTTCACCTGTTTGCTGGGACCGGCTTCGTAGGCGTTGTTCTGCCCGAAGTTTGCGCACACCAGGGCGTCCAAAAACTGCTGCTATGCTGGTTTTGAAGGTCGCCCATGTGGGGAGATCAGCCTCGTGGTTTTTATACCACATCTTGGCGACATCCGTTAAATAGAACATTACGGTGCCGAGTTTCATAGGATCGTCCCACTTGTTGGTAGTGCTGGCTCTCTCGTAGGATTCAAGCCAATCCTCAACGTCTTTGTCATCGGTGCCGCTGAAGATCTCTGGTTCTCGAAGAAGTTGGGCACCGGGACATCCCATGGGCGGCGAAGCCGGTTGGGGTGTCGAGTTGGCGTCGTCAGGCATGACGGGCGGCAACGTTCGGCTACGTAATTCCAGGGCCGGGGAAAACCGCAGCAGCCTCCACCAAAATATAATGAAAATACTAGGCCGGAAGCGGTGGTTTCGTCCGAACAGTAGCGGCAAGAGCTGGTCAGGCGCAGGCAGCGTTGCAGCAACCACAGGCTAGGCAGCTCCCGCTCGTGCCTCGTGCAAAGCTGGCGATGCGGCTGCAGCGCCGGGCATTCCTCTTCACTACAGTCGCTTCAAATGGTTCCGAATGAGTTCTAATGGGCAAAAGAGGTCATAGCGTTTTCAGAAAACTTCACTCAAACCATACGGCCAAAATACCCATAAGACTGAAATTCGTGACGTCCCGCAGACGTTGACTTGCCGGTGTCCTCGTGCGAAATTGAAACGTAATACTTTCACTTTCACCATTCTTAAATATCCTATGGTGGCACCGCCATTACTTTCGAGGTAACTACTAATTCTACGGGTTTAACTTCCCAAAACCACGATATGATTGAGAGACGCTGTAGTGGAGGGCTCGAAAAAATTCGACCACCTGGGGTTGTTTAACGTGCACCTAAATCTAAGTACACAGGCTCCGTGCATTTCTACCTCCATTGAAAATGCGGCCGCAACAGTCGGGATGCCATCCCCCCGACCTGCGTGCTCATCAGCAGTCGAGCACCGTAACGACTCGACACCACGGCGGGTATTACCTCTTAGGTGGTTTCCATATTCAGTGTGCTCGATTTCCTTGGTGTCACTTTAGAGACATGCTGACAGTGTGCTGAAGTCTCCGACGGTTACGATACTGCCTAAGGCGCATTCTGAGCGCAGCTCTTTAGGTGTTTTGATATTGCGATAAGTTGAGGTGCCAGTGCCTCGCTAACCGAGAGACCGAGGAAGGCAGCGCGTGGGCGCGTTCCACAACAGCCACTGTAGACATGCTTCCAAACTTGCAGCGCTTTATTTCCATATATGCTATCGGTGGATTTCCTCGCCGCATACCCAAAGGACCACGTCATCGGTGACTACACGACGTCGCGCACTACTGTGGCGCCGTGGGTGGCCGCCGCGAAACTTAGTCTCGCCACTGTCGTTCCCTCCTCCTCGCGCTCTCCCCATTACCAACGTCTTCCATCCTCCACTGTACTCCACGTTCCCTCTTTCGTCCTCGTTTGCTCTGCCCGTTACGACGACGCTGCTCAACGCAGGAACGGACGCCTTAGAGTTGTGCTCTGCAACTTGTCTACAATGGGCAAGCTTGTGTCCGGAAAGCTACATGCAGATTCTAAGTGTCCACTAGAGCGTTCCCCACACAGCCCCTTCGACGGACGCACGCCTTCCTCTTCTTCCAAGCCGCACAGGTCAGCTCACTTCTCAAAAACTAGCAGTTGTTCCGTGTACGAATACAACGGATGAGCGAAGCTCCTTAGAAAAGGGACGTACGCGGCGCTCGGCGCCTGCGGCGTTTCATTGTCAAGGCAACGGATCAACGACTGGGCGGACGACAGGGTGAAGCGATGGTTTCGCGCGTTCTCCGGTTTGAGGGGAGAGGGCAGAATCGAAGAAAGAGGGAGAGGGAAACTAATCTGCCTCTGTTTCGCATGCGTTCATATATTATCGCGCTTGGAGCATCGTGTAAGGAGGAAGAAGAACGACATGCCGTAGTGGGCCACCACCTTAGAAGGAGGACCGAGCGCGAGCTGTTGTTAGCCGTGCTGTGATTCTTGTGCCGGTCGTTGCCGCCCATTTTTGACGTCCATAGGCCTCCTGCTCAAGTACAACGTGTGTCGATAAACCCCATTTCAGAGTGGTGGAGGTGCTGGGTACTGAACCTGGAACTCCGCAACAGGAGACTGCCCGCTCCCCCAGAAATGGCCAGCAAGTCACGACCCAACCACCGATGGTCATCGTGCCCACTGCGTTACGCGTGCGCGATCCACCTTTCTTCAACGGCACCGATGAACAAGACGTCGAAGATTCGCTGTCGACATTTGAAAAGGTAGGCGCGAGCAACAAGTGGGACGGCCCTTCGAAACTGCAATATGTTTCCTTCTAACTGAAAGAGGTAGCAAGCCTCTGGTTCAACAACCACCAGTCCAAATTCACCACGTGGGGTGCTTTTAAGCAACGCATTGCCGATGTGTTCGGTCGTCCCGAAGTGCGCAAGCTCCGTGCTGAACAGCGCCTACAGGGGCGTGCACAGCTGCAGGGAGAAGGCTTCACAAGCTATATCGAAGACGTGCTCGACTTGTGCAAGTGACTTAACTCTTCGATGAGCGAAGCAGACAAGATCAGACACATCTTGAAGGGCATAGACGATGACGCCTTTCAGATGTTGCTGTCCAAGGACCCGCGGAACGTGTCTGAACTCGCCACTCTGTGCCAGAGCTTCGAGGAGCTGCGTAAACAACGGGTCTTGACACGGCGGCCAAGCGGCTACATACGAAACTCTCGCGGCGTTGACGCTCGGTGGTGAGCACAGCACGCTAATTTCCGAAATCAAGCAATATGTTCGCGAGGAAGTGGCTCGACAACTTTCGTGCCTGTCGTATTTACCGACAACGGAACCCACCACTGAGCGTCTCACACCCGCCATCCGACAGGTGATACAGGAGCAGGTCTCCGGGGCATTGCCGTCTGCCCCTCAGACAACACCTGTCGCCGCGCCACTGACTTATGCGGCTGTCGCTGCAAGCCCACCGCGACATCTACCTTTGTCCACACGTCAACCTGTGCGAGCGCCAACGACGCCCACTACACAGCAGTGCTACGGAAACCCCTGGCGCACAGCTGACAACCGTCCCATTTGCTAAGCGCGCGGTTATCCAGGCCATGTCGCGCGCTTCTGTCGTCGGCGTTTCGCAGCGACCTCGCCTACACCGAGATACCTCGACTACTCTTCCCGGGCCCCGTACGACACGCAACAAGAACTGCCATCTCGACGTGACCTATTGCCAGATGAACGTGACCCGCTACCCGCCGAACGAGACCGCCGACGCGCTTCCGAGTACCGACCGTTCACTTCCCGTCGTTCACCCTCACCACGGCGCAGTTCCCCTGTCACCCCTGCGTCGCCGACCGAACCCGCTAGAGACAAAAAACTGATTGCCGCAGCTCCGGAGGCAGGAGCTGCGTCGTCGTCACACTGTGTAAGTCCTCGCCTGTCCCCCCGCCAATGTTATTGAAGTGTTCGTCGAAGGTTTGCGGACTCTCGCGCTCGTGGATACTGGTGTTGCCATATCTGTGATAAGCCGAAAACTTTGTCGCTCTATAAGAAAGGTCACGACGCCACCTTCCGGGTTTTCGCTCAGTACGGCGAGCGCGCAACAAATTCAACCGGTTGGAGCGTGTAGTGCCAGAATCGTCATTCAAGAGGTCTTGTATCACATCGAGTTTCTCGTGTTGGCCACGTGTTCGCATGATGTGATACTTGGGTGGGATTTCTTGTCGCGACACGACGCCGTCATCGACTGCGCTCGTGCTATGGTGGAACTTTCCGTGTTTTCTGATGCCCCGTCTACCGACACGGAACGACCTCGTGTCGGCAAGCTTGTTGTTGCCACTGACACTACCGTTCCACCTCTTAGTGCCATCATAGTTCCTGTCCTATGTACTGAGTTTTCGGGCACTACCGTTGTGTTCACGCCATCTGACGTTTTCAGTCGCCGCCATAGTACATCGCTGCCGTTTGCCGTTCTGCCGCCTCATCAGCATGCGACTGGAATATTTGTTTGCAACCCCAGCTTATGCTCTCTCACATTGCATAGCAACGAGACGCTTGACCACGTCCAGCCTGTCGACGAAAACACTATCGTGCCGATTGAGCCTCGCGCAACTGGCCCAAAGCTTCCGTTGAATGCTGTGACCCCTCGTTTTACTGTGGATGACGTCTGCTCGGATGTATTTAATCGTTCCATCGACAGCGCGCTCCCTCAGGAACAACGGGCACAACTTATCGCGCTTCTTCATGAGTTTAGACATTCGTTCGACTTTCCGCAGAAGCCGCTGAGTCAAACCAACACTGCTCACAGTATGGACACTGGAACTCACACTCCTTTACGACAACGCCCCTACCTTGTATCAACAACGGAACGTAACATCATTGCGGAGCAAGTGAATGACATGCTTCAGCACGGGGTCATTACGCCTTCCTCAAGTGCGTGGTCTTCACCTGTAGTGCTCGTACGAAAAAAAGATGGTTCAATTAGATTTTGCGTGGACTACCGACGCCTCAACAAAATTACGCGGAAAAATGTCTACCCTCTTCCCCGCATCGATGACGCCATCGATTGCCTACAAGGGGCCGATTACTTTTCTTCATTGGACTTGCGTTCAGGTTATTGGCAGGTTCCGATGGCAGAATGTGACCATCCTAAAACAGCGTTCGTTACGCCAGATGGCCTATACGAATTCACAGTAATGCCATTCGGTCTTTGCAATGCACCTGCAACGTTTGAGCGAATGATGGACAGTATTTTACGCGGCCTAAAGTGGCAGATATGTTTATGTTACCTCGATGACATTGTTG
>JALIZH010004518.1:0-46683 GCA_030522465.1 Rhipicephalus appendiculatus | reverse complement strand
TTGCTGAGACAAAACACACTATGTAAATTCAAGAAACAGATGGTGACAGAGCTTTCGGACACATACATTAGTAGCTCAAGAGGCCTTTGAAAAGTTATGATATTAGCCATGATGGCCACGTTCACTGAATGCATCTGTACGCAAAGAGTAGACCATTCGGAAATGCTGCAACATGATGATTAAGCTCACTCTAACTTCTATCATTCACTCAGTTGTTGTTCAGATGCCAAATCCTCATAACAATACTTCTTTATCGACCGTAGTTTAATTCACTGATGCTGCAAAAGAATTTTTGTATCGCCTGATCAATTTTACACCTATGCAGGCATATGTCAATAATTAGTATCCACAATCCACAGCAACATGTCATGATTTCCATATTACTACTTCTCATTAATGCTGATCATGCATAAATGTCTCTTCCTAGCAATTTTTGTATATATCAAGCTAACTAACGGCAGCACGAGCACCACGGCCACAGCGTGTCAGCCGTACCGTAGATGACACGTTAGTCATGATTTTCATGATATGACCAGTCATTCATGATCGTTATGCCGTCATGTTATGTCATACCAATTTTACTATAAATCCCATTAAAGATACGGTCTGGAGAGCGCAAAGTTCTGGGCAGATGATAGATAGATAGATAGATAGATAGATAGATAGATAGATAGATAGATAGATAGATAGATAGATTCGAAGTCACCGAAGTTCGCTAAGAAATGCTTCGCATTCAAAAAATTAAGGCAGATCCCACGCACTGTGGCAATCGATGTTGCGAAGCAGCCAGGAAGGAGCAAATCAGGCTTTACATAATTTGCAGCTCATGTTTTACATGTTAGGACCTGTAATTTAGGTTCTTCATGCAGTCACGTCGCGCAATGCCAATTTTGGTGTATATCAAGCTAGCGAACTGGACGCAAGCGCACCACGAGCGTGGCATGTAAATGGCGTTGTAGATTACATGCATGCCAAGGTTTTCATGTTACCACCTGCCACTTTTGTTCGTCATACAGTCATGTCACTCGATACTAAATTTGGTGTATATCAAGCCAACGAATCGGCCGCGAGCGCGCCATGAGCGTGGCATGCAAGTCATGTCGCACATGACATGTCATGATTTCCATATTACCACTTATCATTTATATTCGCCATACAGTCATGTCACTCAATACCAAATTTGGAGTATATCAAGCTAACGAAACGCCCGCGTGCGCGCCATGAGCGTGGCATGCAAGTCATGTCGCACATGACAAATCATGATTTCCATATTACCACTTGTCATTTATGTTCGTCATACAGTCACGTCACGCAATCCCAAATTTGGTGTATATCAAGCTAACGAAACGGCCGCGAGCGCGCCATGAGCGTGGCATGTAAATCATACTTTTCATGACAAGTTAGTCATGATTTTCATGATATGACCAGCCATTTACGTTCGTCATATAGTCATTATATGCCATACCAAATTTGGTATAAATCCCATTAACGATACGGCCAGGAGAGCAGAAAGTCGTAGGCGGCTAGATAGATAGATAGATAGATAGATAGATAGATAGATAGATAGATAGATAGATAGATAGATAGATAGATAGATAGATAGATAGATAGATAGATAGATAGATAGATAGATAGATAGATAGATAGATAGATACGCTCAAAGTCGCCGAAGTTCGCTAAGAAATGCTTGGCATTTAAAATTAAGGCAGAAGAAGAAGATGTCTAATGGCAAGAAGGAGGAGAGGTTGGCCTGGAAAGCAGGTTTCTGGCCTGCTACTCCTCACGGGGGAAGGGGGAAAAGGGAACGAGAGAGATAGAGGGAGGCATGATGAAAGGTGACTATGGTATGGCACAATGAGTCACTGCACACCCTGTCCTGTGCGGGGTAGGAGACGCACGAAAGTCTCTATGCATTAGTTCCATTCGCAAATGCTCTAAAGACGAGCATCTAAGCCTGTCTCACTCAGAAATCACAGCAAGCACTTTAAGCTGCGTTGGGCGTGATCCAAACGTTCCCAAGCACCCAAAAGCTTCTCCTCTGAAAAGGGTCGGCAGTCCAGACAATCTATGAGGCGCTTGAGTGACTGTCTTTCTGTCGCGTATTGAGGGCACACACACAGGATGTGATAAATAGTCTCTGACGTGTGGCACACACTGCAGTTAGGGTTTTGCTCCTGTCTGATCTTGCAAAGGTATCGTCGTGTATATGCAACACCCAGCCGCAGTCCGTGTAGTAGTGTTTCCTGGTCTCTCCTTAGTCGGCACGGAAGACGAAAAGCACGACCAGAGTCAAGTCTGTAAAGGCGCTCGTGGCGATAATCAGGGTCATTCCATAGTCGTGTCATGGATGTTTTCATAGCCTTATACAGCAAGGCGTTGATGTCATATCGGGAAAAGTGAATCGATATGATTTCGCCGCTAGTGTGCGCCATTTTCGCTTCGGCGTCAGCTTGTTCATTCCCAGCTGTGCCACAGTGACTGGGAATCCATTGTAATGCAACGGTATGTCCGGATTGAGACGCCTCAGTTAGCATGTTCATTATGTCATGCACTAGAGGACTGTAGGCGGTTCCTTGCTTCATGTAATTGCTGATTAGGTGAAGCGCAGGCTTGGAGTCGCAAAATAATGTCCACTTTGCTGGACTTTGCTGTAAAATGTAGCGGGCAGCTTGTCGGACACCAGTCAGCTCAGCGGCAGTAGACGATGTCCAATGCGCTATTTTGAAGCGTTTCGTGATTCCCCAAGTGAGGTACAGTGAAAGCTGCGGCTGAGGAGGTCTGCGTGACAGAGCCATCAGCAAAAATATGCACCGTATGTCCGTACATATAGGCAATATACGACAAAGCGAAATGCCTAAGTCCAACAGTTGGTATTCTTCACTTCTTTGTTATCCCAGGGATCGAAAGTCGCACGATCGGCTTAGGCATCGTCCAGGGAGGTATGTCGGATATCGCTTGTGGTGCATAATTCGAAGGCAGCAGATCTTGGTGCGACATCACAGCTTCTGAGTATGCAGCATTGGGCCGTGTGCTAATAACGTCTTTCAGTGGATGGTCTCGGTGGTAGTGTCTGCGTGTGTATTGTTTGTGACCCAGCTTTCACCATGGTGACTAACGAACGACGTGAGTGATGGCAGGGAGCACAGCCCCTCAAACGGACGATTAGTTTCTTTGTTTACCTTCGTGTTGCTGAGAGCCTTCTGATCACTGATGCAGCTACCGAACGGATAATGCGGGTGAGTGAGTAATTTTTACGAGGTATCACATTACATTGATGTGCTTTGTGAATTCACCAATGCACTGTGTACAAGAATTACTTGTACGTAAAATCGTTCTCGCTGCGGCAGTACGTGCACAGTTCGTAATTTCTATTTTTCTCATTTCATTTTTCTGGGAGCTTCAGCATGGCACTCTTGCAGTGGTTCATTTTCGTGTAATAAGTAATGTGGAAGATAATGTTCGAAACTGCTAGTCAAGGTTATACCAGTGTCGCGTTAAAGAGTAGGCATGTTATACTTGTGGTTGAGCGTTCAAATCAGACTTTTACGCAAATTGGGGAAAGCGATCGTGTGTCTTTCTCCCACCATCGACGAAAGCAGTGTTTTAAAGTTTTTATTTAATTAGCAGCATATGCTGTCGGTTAACAGGGACTGATGTGTGTCTGTGTGTTTTTTGTTCTTAGCAGCGTAGCTTGGACATCAGGTATGCTTCATGCAAAATGTTAATCTTCTTAGGATGCTTGAGTAAGCAGTTAATTATTTCCTTGTTTTTTCTATTCGCCCTGCACATGCTGATGTGCCTAACGTGACAGATTCGAATAGGCCCTTTAAATATTTGTAAATTCCGTGTGCAAGTTCACGCAGCGGTCACGTTATAAAATGTTTGTCCTGCCTTCATATTCTGGAAGCGCATAAACGCATTCGTTAGTGCAAGAATGTTCTCTGTACTTACGTTTTGGCTTTCATTTGCAGATTATGACTCCCGGGAATACCTGCTGAGAAGGACCGCGGTGTCTGTGTTGCATTGTGAAGCCTCGGCAGTACATAATACATAGGACATTTTTGGTTATTGTGCAAATCATGAGAATGAAGCCGCTTCTGACGTTTGCCGCTGTTCTGTCTTAAAAACGACCGTGTGGGTTCTCTCAACCTGGGAGGAAGTGTCGCTATGGAGCAGAGTAGTTTACGCTGCTGGTTCAACGTAGACCAGAGCAACAAAATGTTGAAAAATGCTCAAGAGCATTGCAGTCATCGTGGCTACTTCTGGTCAGAAGAACTCTGTAAATATACGCTATTGCTGCAACATTAGCATGTCTGCCTGTTGGAAACGCGCCACCTCACTTCCGTGGAAGAGGAGTGGTGCTACTGTATATAGAACAAGTCTGATTTTTCTAGAACTTGAAGAATCAGATCCTGTCCGATCATGCGACCCTGTCCGATCATGAAAGGACAAGGATGACGTTAATTTATGTATTGATATTTGGACAAAGCTGAAATTGCAAATGGTAAATTAACCTTTATTATATGAGGCTGATGAAGAACGACGTAAGTGACAAACACAAGTGCGTAAGCTGTGAAATGTCCGTGAATCAAGCATATGCAGCCTACACACTGCCAAGATGAAGTTCGAGCTTGTAGGACACCATAAAGAAGATACAGGGGGTAGACACTCTACCGTGACTAATGCAGTGCAGCTGCACAGATTAAATGCAGATTTCCTCATTTTGTATCCAGTCATTCAAACGCTGCAACCCATTGCAAATACTCCACGTTTCAAGACAGTGTTGGTCTGTGTTCTTCTGTCGGCAGCCTGGTCCCTGCACAAAAAAGGCAAGAAATAATGAAAAACATAATAGGACATCAAAGTTGCACTTTTTTTTGCCTCTCGTTGTGCACACATTCATTAATATTTCTTGCGTTGGAGAACAGACATGTCTTTTGTTGAGTTAATGAGCTTTGACTATTTTGATACATGTTTGGCTCAGGCACTTGCGCAGCTGAACAGGCATATGATTATGTAACGTCTGCTAATTTCAATATCTAATGGCACGACTGTCTATATACTGCGTTCTTTTTTTTCACAATTCGCCATCATTGCTTTATTAGAATTGTTATTACTAATATCGAAAATAAAACAACCTTATAAAATACCTTTGCTGTATTTCTATTACATCTGTGTTTTTATTAGACATTCCATGCATTTTTTCGTACATGCAGGCTTCATAGAGCACGACCCCCTGCTTGATTCCCTAAAGGTGGGTTTGGTCGTTCATAGGTACTGTTAGCTGCATACACAATGTATATCGAAGCTGCGTATCTCGCGTAGTTCCAGCAACTGCACACTCGTTGGGCCCAATTACATTGTCTTATGTTTTCCTTAAACTGTCTCGAATAGTGACCTAATCAAGCAGAGGGAAAATATGAAGAAAAAAGCCGGCAGATCCCACGCACTGTGGCAATCGATGTAATGCGAAGCAGCCAGGAAGGAGCAGATCATGCTTTACATATTTTGCATGACATCTTTTACATGTTAGGACCTATCATTTATGTTCGTCATACAGTCACGTCGCGCAATACCAATTTTTTGGTGTATATCCAGCTAGCGAACTGGACGCAAGCGCACCATGAGCGTGGCATGTAAATGGCGTTGTAGATGACATGCATGCCAAGATTTTCATGTTATCACCTGCCACTTATGTTCATTATACAGTCATGTCACTCAATACCAAATATGGTGTATATCAAGCTAACAAAACGGCTGCGAGCGCGCCATGAGCGTGGAATGCAAGTCATGTCGCTCATGACATGTCATGATTTCCATATTACCACTTGTCATTTATGTTCGTCATACAGTCATGTCACTCAATACCAAATTTGGTGATTATCAAGCTAACGAAACGGCTGCGAGCGCGCCATGAGCGTGGAATGCAAGTCATGTCGCTCATGACATGTCATGATTTCCATATTACCACTTGTCATTTATGTTCTTCATAGTCATGTCACTCAATACGAAATTTGGTGTACCTCAAGCTAACGAAACGGCCGCGAGCACGCCATGAGCGTGGCATGCAAGTCATGTCGCACATGACAAGTCATGATTTTCATATTACCACTAGTCATTTATGTTCATCATACAGTCACGTCACTCAATACCAAGTTTGGTGTATATCAAGATAACGAAACGGCCACGAGCGTGCCATGAGCGTGGAATGCAAGTCATGTCGCTCATGAAAAGTCATGATTTTCATATTACCACTAGTCATTTATGTTCGTCATACAGTCACGTCACTCAATGCCAAGTTTGGTGTATATCAAGCTAACGAAACGGCCACGAGCCCGCCATGAGCGTGTAATGCAAGTCACGTCGCACATGACGCCATGATTTCCATATTACCACTTGTCATTTATGTTCGTCATAGTCATGCAACTCAATACGAAATTTGGTGTACCTCAAGCTAACGAAACGGCCGCGAGCACGCCATGAGCGTGGCATGCAAGTCATGTCGCACATGACAAGTCATGATTTTCATATTACCACTAGTCATTTATGTTCGTCATACAGTCACGTCACTCAATACCAAGTTTGGTGTATATCAAGCTAACGAAACGGCCGCGAGCACGCCATGAACGTGGCATGCAAGTCATGTCGCTCATGACATGTCATGATTTCCATATTACCACTTGTCATTTATGTTCGTCATACAGTCACGTCACTCAATACCAAATTTGGTGTATATCAAGCTAACAAAACGGCTGCGAGCGCGCCATGAGCGGGGAATGCAAGTCATGTCGCTCATGACATATCATGATTTCCATATTACCACTTGTCATTGATGTTCGTCATACAGTCATGTCACTCAATACGAAATTTGGTGTACCTCAAGCTAACGAAACGGCCTCGAGCACGCCATGAGCATGGCATGCAAGTCATACTTTTCATGACAAGTTAATCATGATTTTCATGATATGACCAGCCATTTATGTTCGTCATACGGTCATGTTATGCCATACCAAATTTGGTATGGCAGGAGAGGAGAGCACAAAGTCAGGAGAGCACAAAGTCGTAGGCGGAGAGCACAAAGGCCAGGAGAGCACAAAGTCGTAGGCGGCTAGATAGATAGATAGATAGATAGATAGATAGATAGATAGATAGATAGATAGATAGATAGATAGATAGATAGATAGATAGATAGATAGATAGATAGATAGATAGATACGCTCAAACTCGCCGAAGTTCGCTAAGAAATGCTTCGCATTTAAAACAGGAGAACGTACCTTCTCGATGATTTAAAAGATCGCCTAGTGGAGGTACGCTTCGCCGTATTTCGGTTAGGGTAGCGAAGATCTAACGGAGAGGAAGCCGCTCAGGAGTACGGTGAATGCAGCGCATGAAAAGTTTGCTATCACGTTTCCTTTCCGCTTCTTTGTCAAGTCTTTCGCAGCAGGATTGAACCGATGCGTCGTACGAGTTTCATCGAAACACCCGTGAAAGCACTGGCGCCCGTTGTAACACTTGGAACACTCGCACGACGACTACCCGAAAGCAGGTAATCCACTGGCTCATGCACGGAATACAACACATCACAGCACTAGCGAGCGGTCCTCTTGACAGCATGCCCGCCTGTCTCGGCCCCGCATATATAACTGAGCCGTCGCCGAACCGCTCGAAGACAGCTCCGTAGAAATTGCGCACCGTCACTGTCGAAAGAAATGCTGTGGCGGAAGGTTGATTCATCGAGAAATGCCGACGAGGCGAGACACCCTCCGCATGGACGCCATGTTGGCACAGAAAATTCACTCAAGGAACGATTCAAGGTAGCTCCCTCGCTGCCTTGACTATCTCAAGGAAAACGCTCGAGATTTCCTCAAGTCGAGGTGCGTTTCGAGTGAAGTGCGATTTGTCAATCGGAAAACGGCCCTCAAGGAGCGTTTCGAGTGAAGGGTCAAGTCGAGGAGCGTTTGTGAATACGGGGGTCAGCCTTTCAGCGCTTTCAGCTGCTTCGGGCTCGCGCACGTTTCACCTCTCCCTGTTTCGCCGTTTCTTTTAACACGAAAGTGTTTTATGCCGGGGTCCACCAAGCATATCCGTTACGGATATGACGTTTATATAATTAACGCTACTAAATGAGACAGAAAAATAATTATGAAAATGTTCCCCCCGCCATGGAATCGAACCTTTGACTCCTTCGCCCGCGACGGTAAGCGCCCGACGCTCTACCGACTGAGCTAAAGAAGCAGACGGAGAACATGTTACTAACGCGCCTCATATCTCCCACGCAATCTCTCTCGCTCGGTGCGCTCTGTTGGCGGCGGCGGGCGGTGCCGCCGTCTGTGAGCGATGAAGAAAAGTAATGCGGCACGACATTAGCACCGATAGAGAATGATTCGTCGACGACGCAGTTATATCATGGCGTCCGAGATTGCGTGCCGGCGCGCAATCTCCGAATCTCGGAGGTCATGGTGAAAGCATCTCGATAGCAGCAACAAACGGTGCCCGCGCCAGCATCGGGGGAATCGCCCTAGACGCAGTTATGTGTCACTCTAGCCTTTTGCTTCGTGTTATCGCGTGACGGCTCGTTGTCGGAGTAGTGCGCTTCCACATGCACCAACGGTGTTTCGCAGCCGACTACTTCAAGTACGATAGAACCGACCAATTAAACTGCTGCAGTAAGGCAATGATGTCGACGGACGAATGTGGTGCCTTGGAGAAGCGAGACGGAGGCCAGCGGGACGCCGGACGCCTGCGCGCGTTCGCGGCTGAAGCTCTGCCTCCCGTGTTGATGAAGCGGAGTGTGGTAGTGTATGCAGGAGCACGGGTGTAGGTTACCGCATCCCTCAGGAGTGCACGCCGTGCCGTTTCTCTCCTTCAGTGACGACGCTTTGAAGAAGTGCACAGTACCAGTGTTTATTACGTGCTTGTTGATGTCATCTTTGCGCGCGATTCGTGATACGCTGTGTCCAGGTATAGGTCCAAAAGTTTAACTATTACAGCGGTTAAATCATGATCATGGGCGTTAGTCGTCGCGATGGGGATGTGCCACTAGGCGTCGACGTGGGTGCATCCACGTCAAACGGTGTTATAGGTGTAAAACAGCAATAGACGTTGTACGAACTATCATTATCATTACACAATAAGCACTACTTCTTTGAAGACACTTTTCACTTTTGTGTTATACCGATTCCTATGACGGAGGAATCAGCCATGTCTTTTTTTCTTTCCTCGCGCGCGCATGCGTCGTACGGTTCTGTTATCGTGCTTCTCGTGTTTCTCTCTCGCCGTTTCGCCGCCGCTTGATGCAAGTCGCGTCTTTTTTTTTTCTTCTTCTTTTTTTTTTTCCCCTATCGCGACAGCTTGGTTTCGGCGGCGTTGGCATGTTCGGTTTTGAGCGAAAAAGCAGCTTCTACCGTGAGCAAAAGTTCGTGCTAGATGCAATTAAATATACATAACTTGCAAGTACGTCACACTGCGGAACTCTGGGATACGATCTCGGCATATGCGCCGCCATCACCGAGCACATGACAGCAGACGACACCGAGCCAAGCTGTGCGGCTCTCGCGTTTCCCGTCAACGCCGTCCGTCGCAATGGCGATTTGTGCGATATTTGACTGCCGCACGAGAAGTAAGCGTAAATGAAATAAAACAGGACCAGAAGCGGGGACGTACTGTTTGCCAAAGGTGATCACAAACCCGTGTGACCGCACGAAAGAGCTGTCCGAGAAGAGGAGCACATGGCTCATGCGCGCATAAACAGGAAGGATCCGAAGACTGAACAACGTACGTGTGTGCGGGCGTCACTTCATAAAAGGCAAGCTATGTTTCCAAATCTTATGCGAAGTTGTTTCACCCATAACGTGCGACACCATGGACTCGGACACTGCAGACACGGAGGATCCGAGTTCCTCATTCAACACTGCTTCGCTGCCGGCTGCATAATGTCCTGAACGATTCTCCTTCGTCATACGCGCAAGGCAAACCATCAAAACGCGCGCACTACGCCAAACGATCCGCCGCACGAACGTAAACACGGCGCGGTCACTGAGACGTATGTGCTCGGTAATGGCGGACGGAAGACGGACGGAAGACAGGAACTGACGTCACTTGCAAGTTATGTATAGGGGCCAGAGGCGCGTTTGCACTTTGCAATTTGGGTCGGTAAACCCCAACGATTAATTGATTAAAACTAAGCATTTTATTTCTTGCGTGTTACGGAGGTGTGCACAGATGAGTGAGATGTGCGTGTTGTTTCGACTACTGGCGCTCGGCCCCTGACAAGCACACCCCTGTGCTTGCACAGAACGGTGCAGAACTGCCGCAGGCACAAATGCTTGTGATAACTCGCTTAAAGTACGAGCAGAGCTAGGTAGCAGATTATGGGACTGCATGTTTACCAAGCCGGGATGTGAAGTCACCGAAACACTACTGGCGTTCACCTTGGGCTCGCAAATACAAGTGTCAGCAAAGCTTGCCGAGCACAAGTGGTCGTGAAAACGCAGGTGTGATGTTTGGGAGCGCTGGGAGTGTTTCAGTACGAGTGAACATAATCGCGTGCATTTACGATCCCGGATTCTTTGGGCATGTCAGCGGTTTTCGACACGGCACCTTGAGGAGGCATATGTTTCGTCGTCCGTTCATCGAGAACGCTGACCGCTACGTAAATTCTAGCCCGGCCTGCGGCAGATCCCCCAACGGCTTTCCACGTCACGGTGGAGTGCGTCGAAAAATTGTTGCCTCCCCCTCCCTGTCATCTTGCGTCCCTTCCGCACTAAAATGTGGGGTGATGCCCTCAGAATGCGACGGGATTCTCGAGAGCCTCCAGGCGTTCAACGGGCCCGTGTCGCCAGGACCCAGGACGATCCCTCCCGCAGGATTGAATGAATGAATAAAATGTTATTATCATAAAATCAGGTTATTTAGTTTATAATTTTTGAGTGAGTTACGCTGTGCATCACCGCGTGGCCTTGAAGCGAAGAACGGATCCCCCGTGACAAGCCGCGCGAAATTATTAGTGGCGTTGCAGATGTGCACGAAGTTACAGTGGACGCGTTCGTCGGCTTGTCTGTCCGAATGGCCTTCCTCAGCGTCCCAGGTCAAAACGCAAGGAGCGCGCGCATTTGCTAGCAAAGGAGCACGCGAGCGTCTGCCGGTGGTTTAGGGCCCTGGTGTTTCGTAACCGGGCCTAGCCGAGCTATGCCGCAGCCATTATTTTGAAATAAAATGTTTTCTCTCTCGACTGAGCGACAGTCCGAGATACAAGACTGCGCGGACTTATCTTTGCAGCTTCAATTGGGAGAATGGGACGAGTAAAACAAGCTCTGAAACAAGCTGTCGTATGGTAAAGGAGTAAAAAAGGCATTGAACTCTCTTGCGGTTTGCAGGAGTGAAACAGGCACTTTACTCTCTTTTCCCAGAAGAAGTGAAAGCCCCTTTCACTCCTTCTGGCCAGAGAGAGTAAAGTGACTCTCTGTAGAGAGAGTATCATTTCTTACTCTCTCTGCAGAGAGAGTAACAAAGCTTCTTTACTCTTGCTGCTGGAGTTTCAGTTTTTATAGTGTACATCCGTTCCCTTTCTATTATGTTCTCGTGGTTGCGGCACACCGTCATGGTTGACTTGGAACACATCGCCTTCCGCCATTGCTCGTTCTCTTCCTCGCGCACGTGTTCTTGGACGGCACGGGCCCATTCGCCCTCCCGCCTTGCTTTCAAGAGTTTCGCGAAGAAAACGCACTTTCGGCGCAGGGTGTGCTTCCGCGCAGACCAGCGAGTCCTCATTCCACTCAGGCTGATGTATCAGAAGAAGCGCTGTGCCGGACTGCTGTCATTTATAAGACGTAGGGGGCTCTCGTAGGCTAGCTTTCTCCTGGTTTCTCGAGCCTCATACGACGTCCACCCAACGTGGTCGTCGTATGATACTTTCCTGATTGCGGCGCCTCTCAGCGTCCATTCGCACCGTTACGTACACAAAAAAAACAGCTTTCATCTTCCGGCGACCGTAATGAAAAAGACACACAACGTTTTCTCTCAATCTCAACTTCTCTCCTTCTCCCCCTAGTGCACTTCATCAGAAATCCCGCTCTTCACGCAGTACCCACGTGAGAAGCAAGGTTTCCTAATTAGCCCGGGCCTAATGTACGGCGGCTCCCTGACTACTATACCACACAAGGAGCCCACGCACCATCATGGTTTTTTTTTTTGTTTTTTTTTGCTTTGGGTGCGACAGTTCCTTAGTAAAGCGGCACGAGTCGACACCGTCTTTATACAAGGTGAGCGCAATAGCCAAAAGACCTCCTTTAGAGTGTAACGTTATTTTTTGTATTTTTTTTCATTATTTATTAACCGTCTTTGAGTATCTTTTTTGCACCACCTTAAATGTCACGTTAATAAGTTTAAGACTGCCAGTGGCGTTTACTTTCGCCAACACGCGAGTGCGAATTCGCTGAGGCTAAAATAAAAATCAAGCCAAGGTTGAGCATCCGGCTTCTTCATTCTTGAACTTGGCTGCTTCAGTATCTCTTTTCGCTGCGTTTTACCTCTTCGGGTTACCTGGCCATGTGCTAATCAATTAACTTCTCCCTTCCCCTAGAAGCACCAAGTGTTGACACAACGTTATCACAACATTGCGAAAGTTGCTGTAACGTTGTGGCAACGTCGCATGCTACGAGGATTCTTAGTGGCGCGAGCAACGAGTGAGTCTTCTTTATCTCTTCCAACCACTTCCGGTCGAACACTTATTTCCAGTTTCCTAAATATTCAAGACAAGTCTTATCAGTTAGTAAAACTGGCATCAAATCGATATTTCTTGTTCAAGTGAAGAGTCATATTGGATGCATATGATAGCGGAGCACACGTTTCATGATGATCAGGGCCAATTAACTGTCAGGATAATTGACGAAAATTAAATGAGTGAGTTAAGTGGTAGACCAGGTGCTTTTCTAGTGAGCAGCTGTGATCGTCGCGTCGCCTGGCGATGCAGATCTCAACCATGAGCTTCTTTCTACGTGGCCTGTGATATCGGCTTCGGAGGTGTGACGAAACACTAGATTAACCTAAGGAGTACATCAGGACAGACGAAAGGCGAGGGGCGACTGCGACTACCAGGAACCTCAGTCCTAAGTGAAGGATTAGGGTAACCTCCATTTATTTTTAGTGCGGAGCACTTTTGCGGGGAAGGTTGTCGTATGCTGTCATATGCTAGCGTCGTCACTTGGCGTAACGCAGGCAAAATCAAATGTAGCATAACCAGCTGTACCATATTGAGCGCGTGCTCGCGCCAAAGAGGTCTTGTTCCTCTTGTCGTTCCAGCGCCGTGATGATGATTTTAATGCAAGTGTTCTTCCTCTTGTTCTTCGAGCGCCTTCAAGCGCCTTCGGTTCTTCAACCGAAGCGAGGCCACCATTTGAGAGGGCGGTGCGCACGGTGCCCGATTACGCTTTCGCGTTCTATTGAAACGTCCTCCAAGTTTTAACGCGATAGCGTTAAGGCTGATTCACACCGGCGACTAGCACCGGTCGCGCGACCATTTGCGACTGGCGACCGAAAAATCGACTGAAAGCGACCGATGTTCACACAGGCAGAGGCTGCATGCGAGCGACCGGAAGTCGCAAACACAGACAGTCACGTCCGGATCTCGTTATCAGCGAGCCAAGGGAGCGCAATAAAAAAAAGAAAAAGCGACGAGCCAGGTTGTAAAGAAATGCTGACGTCACTTCTGGGCTTCGCTGATTGGTTCCAGCCGTCCTGCGACTGCAGTCGCGCGACTGAGAAGTCGCGCAGCAGCGACTGAGCAAGAGCAGTCGCTTTGCGACCGAAGCGACTGTTTGCGACTGTTTGCGACCAGTCGCAAAGCGACTAACTTGGTCGCGCGACCGGTGTTAGTCGCCGGTGTGAATCAGCCTTTAAAGAGCTCGTTTCGCAGAAATTCCGGCGTCGGCTTCGGTTTTGGCGTCCTTGGTAATGAGCGAAAAATCACCATCTTGTCCGTGACTGAAAAATCGAGAAAGATGCAAATAAAATAATTAACAAAAATTTCTGGGTCCGAGTGAGGATCGAACCCAGGCCGTCTGCGTGGCAAGCAGGTGTTCTACCACACAGCCATGAGTATGCTTGGATATGTCTTGAAAATAACTTCCTCTGCTTGGAAATGAAGTGAAAGTAATTCGTGCTTCACAAACACAGTCGTCCTGTATACGTACGTCACAAGACAACTTGTAATATTGCAGTAATATTGCGTGGTACAAGCGTGAATTGCCATCGGTCGTCACAACACGTGAATATCATAACGTCTTCGTGGTTTAAAGCCGGCCACCCATTACAAAAGGCACACACGTTACTGCGCGTATTTTCTTAACACCACGTTGTGAGTGCATAACAAGTATCCACGAAGTGGTTGAAGTACGCACTACGCACAGGATATTGCTATCGCGTTCAACTCTTAAAGGCGAAGCATAAGGGTCCCCTAATTTTTTATGTTACATCACTGTTGCTGCCGTAAAAATTTCAATGATCACAAAAGCAGACAAATGAACGCTTGAATGGACGTTAGCATACTGGATGTCATTTCTACAGCATAAAATGTTCACGCATTAGGTGAATTCAGACCAAATAAATGCACACATATGAAATGTGTGAAAACAGAAAAAGGTGTAAATTCGCTCTTATGCTAAATTAATTTTGTCTCCACAACTGTAATTGCCTTCAAGCAGTTAGTCGAAGGAGGAGGAGGAGGAATGAAAGAAATGAAAGACAGGGAGGTCAACCAGACGCGCGTCCGGTTTGCTACCCTGCACTGGGGGGAAGGGACGAAGGGAGTAAAAGAAAGAAAGAGAGGAGAGGGAAGAGAGCACCATCAGGGCACCTGTGCGCCTGTCCATTGCACGCCTACAAGCGGTCGCTTAAGCCGGTCGATTTTAAAAAACATAGCAATGCTCGCGTCGCTTTGCTGGCCTGCGACGCGTGGAGCCACGATCCGAGGATCTTCTCTTCGGAAAAAGGTCTATCGTCTAGCTTGTTTAGCGTAGCGCGTAGAACGTTGCGTTCGCTCACAAAACTATCACAAGAACACAGTAGATGTTCTATTGTTTCTTCACTATCACACGAGTCACATCTGGAGGTATCTGCCATTCCTATGCGAAAAGAGTACGCCTTCGTGAAAGCTACTCCTAACCACAGGCGGCACAGTAAAGTTGCATCCCGGCGGGAGAGGTCCGATTGAACTTGAAGCTTCCTCGATGGGTCCAATTTATGTAAGCGGCGGTTCCCGACACTGGAGTCGCTCTGCCAAGTTTGCGACATTGTGTCAGCGAACGAGCGAAGGCCCCTTGCAGCATCCGTTCTCGACAGGGGGTATTGGGGTTGTCTGGGCGTTTTCGTGGGCGGACCGGGCAGCATCATCAGCGAGGTCGTTACCAACAATGCCACAATGTCCCGGCAACCATTGGAACACCACGTCATGTCCCTTCGATAAAACTTGGTGAAGGATTTCCCTGATTTCATTGACTAGCTGCTCGTGCACCCTTCGTCGTAACGCTGATTGCAAACTCTGAAGTGCAGCCTTAGAGTCGCAGAAGACAGCCCATTTTTGAGGCTGGGCTTCCGCGATATAAAGGATAGCCGCACGTAAGGCGGCAAGCTCCGCTGCTGTTGATGTCGTCCTGTGAGACACTTTGAACTTTATAGTCACTTGGCACGCCGGGATAACAACAGCACCTGTGGAGCTGTCAGCCGAGACCGATCCATCGGTGTAAATGTGGGTCCTTTGGCCATATTTCTCGTTGAGTAGCGACAATGTCGCCTGTCGTAGGACCACTGTAGAATGACGGCTCTTGTTGGTAATTCCCGGAATAGTGAGGCGTACCTGTGGTTGTTGTAGGCACCACGGAGGCGACAGTGGTCTTGCTGCTGGAGTGAAGCCCGACGGAAGGCATTCTCTGTGAGTAGAAATGATCTTTGAAAACATGGCTTGTGGTCTCTGAAGTGGCAACGCAGCAATATGGTGACCGGGAACTCGGCATAGGTGTCTAATGTGGGCTCTTATATTGTCAGTGGTGACGTATGTTGGAATCAGATGCTCTCTTGCGATCATAATTGTCCCGTGAGTTGAAGTGCAGCGTGGCAATCCTAAGCACGTGCGTAGTGCCTGTCCTTGCAGACTTTCGAGGGTGCGGATGTTAGTCTTGCACGTATTTGCCAGCAACGGCAAGCTGTAGCGTAAAAATCCCAGAAACAGCGCTCTGTATAGCTGCATCATTGAACTTATCGATGCGCCCCAAGTTTTCCCGCAGAGGAATCGCATTATGTGAACGATGGAAGTCAGTCTTCTCTTCAGGTAAGTGCAGTGGGCGCTCCACGATAGGTCCCTGTCAATAATCACACCAAGAAAGCGATGGTTCTTCTGGTATGCAACACTTTGACCATTGATGTAAACAGGGTATGGTGTCATGGCCCTGCGAGTAAACGCGACCAATGCGCATTTCTCTGTAGAGACAGAAAGACCTTGTTTGCGGAGATATGAGCACGTCAGGGTGGCAGCCTGCTGGATTCTTGCACGTACTTGCAGACGGGTTACAGCCGAAGACCACAAGCAAATATCGTCAGCATATATGGATATGTGAACAGTACTTGGCAAAACTTCACGAAGGCCTACCATCACAAGATTGAACAAAGTGGGGCTCAATACCGCACCCTGAGGGACGCCACGGGAGGTATAGTAATTGGCAGTGGGACCATCTTCTGTCTGTACAAAAAAGGACCTTCTCGTCAAATACTCGTGGATCCACTGGTACATTCGGCCGCCAATTCTGACAGCCTCCAACGACTCAAGGATGGCGTCATGTGTTACGTTATCGTATGCCCCTTTGACATCGAGAAATAGCGCCAGTGATATGCGCTTGAGGCACTTTTGTTGCTGGATAAATGTTGTGAGGTCAATTACGTTGTCAACTGATGACCTGCCTCGCCGAAAGCCCGTCATGCAGTCTGGGTACATATTGTAGCGCTCGAGATACCATTCTAGACGTGTAAGTATCATTCTTTCCATGACCTTCCCTACGCAACTTGCCAGAGCAATAGGGCGAAAAGATGTCAAATCAAATGGCGATTTTCCTGGTTTGAGTAGTGGCACAAGCCGACTTATCTTCCATTCCTGGGGAACGATGCCCGCATGCCATGAGTGGTTGTAATAACATAACAGCTTTCCTCTGGCCTCTTGTTGAAGGTTGGCTAAAGCGGCGTAGGTGATGCCATCGGGCCCTGGTGAAGATGATCGTCTGGAAGCCGCCAAAGATGCGTCAAGCTCTTCTATAGTGAAATCTTTGTCCATTTCAGGGATCCGGGGCTCAGGGAAAACACTCGTAACTGCGGAAGCGGACATGGTGCACACTCCAGCAATTCGCGCACAAAACTCATTCGCCACTTCAAGTTGGGTGCGGCCTAGATGTAGGGATAAAGCCATGAAAGGATGCCTTTGTTGGGGAGTCGAGCGCAGGCCACGAATAGTGCTCCAGATGCGTGACAATGGCTTTCGAGGATCCAATGACTCGCAGAATGTTTTCCAGCGTTGCTCTTCAAGTTTGTCCAAACGGCGTTGGACTTTTTCTGTATGCGCCGTGCCAGTCTCAAATCACATATTGCCTTTGTGCGTCTGTATCTCCTTTCCGCCCTTCGGCGAAGCGCACACAGTTTCTCCAGTTCAACGTCAAAATCTGAACGCTTGCCGGTAAACGGGAGCAGGCAGGAAGCTTCACTCATTGCCACTTTGATGATATCCTCCAAGTTATGGCCAGAATCTTCTCGGCATGCATCTTCCATAAGTCGCTGGAATTTCAGCCAATCGATTCTTCGTATTGTCTTCCCAGAGGGGGAGTTAGCAAAACCTCTGATTCGCACATAAGTTGGAATATGGTCACTCCCGTGCGTTTCGATGTCTGAAAACCATTGGACTTGCGACCGGAAGCTTCTTGATACCAGAGTCAAATCGAGGCAGCTGCTGTACGTATGACCCCGCAGGTATGTAGGACTGCCATCATTTAAGAAACATAGGTCGTGCTTGGAGGCGAATGACACGAGGTTTCTTCCTTTAGCGTTGATAGTCGAACTTCCCCAGATTAAGTGATGCGCGTTGAAGTCTCCAGTTATAACCCAAGGGCCACTAGTTGCTGTCAATATGTCTCGCAGTCTGTCCTGTTCAAATCGTCCAGAGGGCGATATGTAGACACCAATGAGTGTGAATGACACTTTCTCCTTTTTTACGCGTAAGCAGACATATTGATTGTCATCATGTGGTTGAACTGCGTGGTGAATATATGTAAAATCCGTGCGAATGTATACAACCACCTTGCTGCGTTCCTCGCACGTTGAAGAAACAAAAGCTTCGTATCCTGATAATTTGAGAGGTTTTTCTACGTTTGGCTCACAAATAACAATTACAGGGATCCGATTCGTAAATATGTACTGACGGAATGATGAGATGCGGGATCTCAGGCCTCTCGCGTTCCACTGGAGAATCGACGCATGTCTGACCTCGTTGCGAAAGGACAGGATTGGACGAGCCATGGTTGCTATTGGAGGCTTGCAAATACTGGACTTAGAGCATCCAGTACTTGTAGTGCACTCTGAGCCAGCGGGGATTTCAGGTTGCTGCAGAGTTTTCGCATGGCATCCAGCAGTGTTCGAAACATTGTGATGACTTCTCTGTCCTCCTCAGGCAGCTTGTCGGCGGCTGGTTCGGAGGTTGTGGCTGTCGATGTGAACTTGGAATTTGCAGGTGGCTGTGACTTCGGCAATGAAGGCCAAACTGACTCAACTGCAACAATGCTGTTCGTCGGTTTGTTGGTCGCGCTGGTCGCCTTCGGTCTGGGAGGCAAGGGCGGTGGAAAAGAAGGGCGATGGAGAGGCGCTGCCGATGCAGAGTCTGCGGCATTCTTTAACGAACTGCGGCGACGATGTCGCCTCTTTCTGACGGTCTTGGCAGCTTCCCGATGCGAAGAATGGTCTCTCGCCATTTGTTTCAATACCGCCATTTCCCTTTGTATTTTTGGGCATTCTTTTGACGAGGCTGCATGTGACCCATGACAATTCGAACATTTGAGGATAGTTGCTTTGCAGTCATCCGCAGAATGGGTCTCGGCGCAGCGAGGACACACTGTCTGATTTTCGCATACACTCCTCACGTGGCCCAGTCTCATGCAGTTATGACACTGTAATGGCTTCGGTACGAAAGGTCGCACAGAATGCCGAAAATGGCCCACCTTTACGTGCGAAGGAAGAGAGTCGCCCTTGAACACGATCTTCAAGCAGCGTGAGTTGCCCAAACGGACTACCTTTGCGATGACACTGGCTTCATTTGCCGGCTTGACAAGAACATCGAAGTCGGAGCTGGGGATGGCAGTATCCACATCGTAGATGACTCCAGTGACGACGTTAGAGCCCACCGGAATGTAGGAACGAACCTTCATGCCATCCAGCTCGTTGACGTTGCGCAGTGTGTTAAGTGCAGCAGCATTTGAAACGTCGATCGCCAGTAGGTTCTTACGCGTGTTCACTCTGATGTCTGTAATCTCATTTGGCACCAGTCCTTCCAGCAGCACCGAAACAGATTGCCTGTTGAGGCGCTTCATGTTGCCGTCGGGTACCTCAGGAACAAAAAGGATGGTGTTTGTCACGGGTCTGCTTTGCGCTCTCTCATTCAACGTACTCGATGACGAAGAGGTTCTGGTGTTCCGCCTCTTCGCCTTACGGCTCATTACAAGCTCAAAGTCGTCGTCGGAAGGCTCCTCGCTGCTCAGTGAGTAGACATGGGTGCCCTCGCTGTCAGAGTCGCTGTAGGGGCCCGTGCGCTTCCTGGATGCGGCCGCCGCCGACGCCGCCGTACTTGGCGGGCGTCCGTGGAGGTCCACGTCCATCGCCGACGAACACGGATGTGATGTTCGCAAATTGCACGTATAATTAAGCGATAAAAGGCAAGAGATACTGAAACAGCGTTCTGCCAGGCAGACACTTCGTCGTCGTCCCAGTTAGTCGAAAACTTTCAGGTATACATGAGGATAGACGCTTGAATTCGCTTCATACGCTTGAAATAATGAAAATAACACAATGTGGTCACGATAAAGACATTACAAAAGGTATATTCAGGCTTTCAGGTTCCAGGTATGCAATTTTTTTTAGGACTTCATCGCCCTGAAATCAGCACTGGAGCAAAGGCAGAAGTCAGGGAGGTTATACGCTTGAAATAATGAAAATAACACAATGTGGTCACGATAAAGACATTACAAAAGGTATATTCAGGCTTTCAGGTTCCAGGTATGCAATTTTTTTAGGACTTCATCGCCCTGAAATCAGCACTGGAGCAAAGGCAGAAGTCAGGGAGGTTAACCATAAAAGTGCCTGATTGTCTAACCTGCGGAGAGAAAACCGAAAAGGGAAATAAAAAGATGAGAAAGAGGGGAGAGAAGGCATGGAAGAAATGAGTAGGGAATGCGGTCACGCGTGCGGGATTGCACCGCTGGTCAGAGATGCTCCCACAAGCCAGTAGTGTTCAAGAAGCCCTTTATTGCTTTCACGGCCCTGTGGGCATACGAGCGAAGGGGACAGTGCTCCAGTAGCATAGAAAGGTGGAAGCATAATAACCTAGCAGGCCATTTCTTGCGGGATGTGCTGTTTCATATTCGAGGCATTTGCCATAACGTTAAAGTGAACGTTAATATGCATAGGTCTTGCCATAGTTATACGGTTGCACGATCAAACATTAATCGACGAGCTAATAAATCCATGCATCTCCAGGAAGTGAATGATGACGAGTGGGCAAAGCTATGTCCTAAGGACGTTGAAGTCGCCGACTAGTATAAAGGACGGACAGATGGACGGACGGACGGACGTGCGGACGGACGGTCGGACGGACGCACGGACTGAAGGAGGCACCGATGCACGGACGGACGGACGGGTGCACAGGGGGGATTTCGCAGGTGATCATGTATTGTGCTATCATATACTTGATTGATATACACGTAAAGTCGGTTTGTTAGACAGTTCGTCTTTCGTTGTGCAGGTGTTCAGTTTCGGTTTGGGTTCTCTAGACTACGGTGGACGGACGGGCATTATGAGGTCCTAAGGTGCTTCGCCCCTAAAAAGCGATTTTTGGTATTGAGAGGGACCACTCAAGCGACGAAATTGTATTGGAAGGCGGAACTTAAGACACGGGAAGACACAAATCTGTGCAGTCCTGCTCGGTGGAACAGGGCTACGGTGCTCAGCTGCTGATCCGATGGTCGCGGGTTCGATTCCGGCCGTGGCGGTCGCATTTCGATGGAGGCGAAATGGTAGCGACCCATATACTGTGCGATGTCAGGGCACGTTAAGGAACACCAGAAGATCAAAATTTCCGGAGCGCTCCACTACGGCATGCCTCATCACACCGTGGTTTTGGAAAACCCCAGATATTATTACAAATCTGTGCACTCAGTAGGATACTGTGTTCAAGCAAAACTTTTTGTCCGGCTAGTTGGTGCATGTTTAACGGAAGGAATAAGGCGCCGACGAAACGAACACAAGAAGCGACATAGACGAACGTCTACTAACAACTAATTTTTATTCCAAGAAAACGGGCAAACATATAGGCTCAAAATTAGACAGCGCTGATCACATGGCGTACTTAAAAGCGATAAAAGTTGCACGTGGTGACGTATCTTGAACAAAAATGGATATGTGATCTATGACACGTGGTGTATATGGCCAAAGTAACCTGAAAATGACAGTGAAATATTACAACAGCAACAAAATCTACGAACAGTTAACACTGTACCACCTAGTAAAGACCACATTTGTTCCTTTTCTTGGCCATGCGCGGTCGGTATTCCAACTTGCTTCCACCAAGCGCTTCTAAAAAGGGCACTTCACATTCGTACAGCATTTCTCACTGTTCGCTAACGCGGTCTAGGCCCTTTCTTTTCAACTGATTAGCGCTGACAATGTTTGAGCCTGTGGGATGCGGTGTCGACGGAAAGACGCATCCCAACATGAAAATGTAACGAGCATTTATTCAACCACAGTAGCAGCTTCGGGAGAGCATTCTGACGCTACGCTCGATAGAGGTAGTGGGACCAAATGATGCGCTTCCAATTTTGGCAGCCTGGTTTTGTAGCCACCGCTGGTGACGTAAGCCTTGGGTGACGCTGCGGTGGCGCTGCGGCTTATCCGATTGTAGGGTTCCTCGATGCGCGCGCTCCCCTCCGCCGCCGTGGAGGGTGGAGACAACAGCGTCGTCTGCTACGGCGTCCGCCATTACGATGCCCTCTCCGCAGGCCACCGATAGCCACGATAGGCAGCCAACGGGCGTCGCGCGGCTGCATGCGGAGTTCGATGTGTCAAAACGAGTGGTACTCAAACAACATGACAAAAATACAAAGTTTTCGCATCGGGAATGTGAAGGTCTCAGATTTCTATTCTCTAATCTTTATTTTTAAAGCGACATTAGCAGCTGGAGTTGCTGGCAGCTGAAAACTACCGTCCACGCCAGCCGCGTTAAAACCTTCAGTTAGCATCTTCTTGGGCTAGTCGGTAACTATTTATATTGGTTAAAGATGTGAAACACACGCACCCAAGTCCCATGGCATTTCATTGTGTCTGTGTGTTTTATGCCTTCCACAAAAGTGTAAAAAGAATGCCTGCCGTGCGAAAAAAAAGAATTAAAAAAAACAACCACGTGCTGTCACGAGAAAAGAGAAAAACTGTGAATGCACTCCATATTTTCAGATCTTGTTTTCGAATTATTCATCAGCTACCCTGCAACGCACAGTATTCTGAATTTCGTTTTCATCTCTTTTACCTTACTGTAAATACCAGATGAGCAAAATAATTGTTGAATACATATCATACTATTTGGGGCTCTACATACGGCTTTTATGGCATTAAGTCATGAAATGTATGGCATTAAATTATGCACACACGCGCCCACGCATGCGCACATGCTCGCATGCACACACACACACACACACACACACACACACACACACACACACACACACACACACACACACACACACACACACATGCACGCACAATCATGCGTACATGCGCACACGCACAAACACACACGTATGCGCACACACGCATGCGCACACACACGCCTGTACACGCACACAGACACACGCACACGTACAAACCCACACAGGCACGCAGATATGCACACGCATTCGCACATACGAACGCACACACAGGCTCGCACTCACGCGTACACATACACACGCATGCGCGTGCGTGCACACATACACGTACACAAAAACACGCGCACACATAAGTACACCCACACACGCACACACACACACGTACACGCACGCATAGACACACTCGCCGACATGCATGCGCACACACACGCACGCGCGCGCACGCGGCAACGCACGCACACACACACGTACGCACACACAGACGTGCGTGCGCGCACACAGACACGCACGCGTACACGCACACACACGCACGCACAATCATGCGTACATGCGCACAAACACACACGTACACGCACATACACGCAAACACACACACGCACATACGCCGTCACCGTTCGGCAATACGCGTCCGGGAACCAGCTGACAAACGCCAAGGCGTCGTTTCTGGACCTACAATGCGAGAAGAGTGAGTGCCCCGAAAGTATTCTTTCGGCAACGTATACGTTGCGGCAAGTTACGTCGAGCGAGAAGGCCAGCGTAAGCGCGGCGAGTTATAACTCTCCAAATGCTGAAATGGCATAACTTAGGCTGCACAAACACGAACGGTCCGCGGGTTGCCACTTGTCGCGCTTGATCTTTACCAGCCACAGGAGTCGCCTTTTTCGGATCTTTCGGAAATCTGAACATCTTATAGCCATTTCGCAAGTGGTTTGTGCACTGTGGCACGCAACACCCGGGCATTTTGTCTGAGAAAACGCCGCGCACCTGCCTCACTCAAGCAGCCGCGACGAGGCGGGGGGAGCCGAATGGCGGCCGCCGATCGGAAGGCGGCATTCACCCCCCTCAAAGAATGGCTCCACCCTCCAAGGGGGGCGCGCTTATCGAGGAACCCTATCCGATTGCAGTGAAGTGTGTGGTCGTGTCACGCCGGGCTGCCTGATAGCAAGGTGGATGCTGCGCGGTATTGTGCGTAGATTGTGTCGCCACATCACCCCCCCGCGGAGTGGAGAGCCATCACGGCTTGTAGAAGTCTGTCGGTCGCACGCGACGTCCAGAGCGTGTAGTGACACTAGCAGCAGGCTGCGATGTCAAGGTTTAGAAATGGGCGCCTTTAGGTGTACTGGTGTTGCCTGGTTCGTCAGAAGTGATGAATGCTGGCTTCAGCCGGTCAATCGAAACACGAACTTCGTTCCCGTTGATGCGCAGGGTGAACTTTTTGTCGTCGCGATGAACGACCAGGTGGGGTCCGCTGTACAGTGGCTAGAAGGGCCTGCGGACGGTGTCGTCGTGGAGGAAAGCATGCGTGCACGTTGCAAGCTCCTTGAAGACGAAAGGTTCGGGCTTACAGTGGCGAGCTGCAGGTGACGGGCGAAGGACGGCGATGGTGCGTCGGAGCCCGGCGACGAAGTCGGTGGGGTCTGCCGTCGCGTTGTTGGAAGGCAGCGCAGTGAGAAATTCCCCTGGGAGGCGGAGCGGTTCCCCGTAGACGAGCTCTGCTGGGGTAGCGTGGATGTCCGGCTTGAAGGTGGCGCGAAGACCGAGGATGACGGCTGGGATGGCCTCGAGCCAGGTTGAGTCCGGGTGGCACATAATGGCTGCTTTGAACTGTCGGTGGAAACGCTCGATCATTCCGTTGGTGCAGGGGTGGTAACTGGTGGTCCTCAAGCGTTCAAAACCGACGGTCAGCCCGAGGAGCCTGAAAAGGTGCGATTCGAACTGTCGTCCTTGGTCGGTGGTTACGCGGCGGGGAGCGCCGAAACGAGCAATCCAGCCGGTGAAGAAGGCCGAGGCGACGTCTTCCGCGGTGATTCCCTCGAGGGGCCATGCCTCGGGCCATCGAGTGTACCGGTCGATGGCGGTGAGGCAGTAGCGATATGGTCCAGCCGGGGGGAAGGGGTCCTATGATGTCGAGGTGGACGTGCTCAAACCAACCAGAGGGCTGAGGGAATGTTCCGAGTGGTGACGTGACGTGCCTGGTGACTTTTGCGCGTTGACATTGAATGCAGGAGCGCGCCCAGTTGCGGCAATCCCGCTGCATGGAGGGCCAGACGTAGCGGTCAGCCACGAGACGTGTAGAGGCGCGTATGCCGGGATGGCTGAGGTTGTGAAGCTGGTCAAAAAGGACACGGCGGTGGGCCAGGGGCACGAAGGGCCTGCTTCGTCCTGTCGACATATCGCAGTGGATTGTGGTTGTCGACACTGGAATGGGGACCTGTTGTAGCTGAAGTGAGGACCCGCCCTTCAGAAGTTGCTGTAGTTCGGCGTCCGTAGTCTGAGCCTTGGCAAGGACGTCCGCCGTTATCTGCACCGAGCTGATGGCTGCTACGCGTGAAAGCGCGTTGGCGACTACGTTGTCCTTCCCGCTGACATGTTGGATGTCGGTGGTGAACTGCGCAATGAACGAGAGTTGCTTCTGCTGTACAGGCGGGAGTTTGTCGCGACGTTGAGAGAAGGCCTAGGTAAGAGGCTTGTGGTCGGTGCAGTTCTGTGCTTCGAGAATATGGCGAAAGTGTTGCACTGCTTCGTATATCGCTAGAAGTTCTCTAAGTTCTCTGTAGTAGGCTGGCAAATTTGTCGGGGCGGTGGTCGTGGTTTCGTCAGTAGAACTGGCGGTCGAAGGGGTCGTTTTGAGTTTCTTGGAGAAGAACGCCAAGGGATGCCAGGTGTTGTCCACGCGTTGCATGAGGGCGGCGCCGATGGCGAAACCAGAGGCGTCTGTGAAGAGTCCCAAGGGAGCGTCAGGCACGGGATGGGAGAGAAGCGTGGCGGTGCAGAAAGCAGCCTTGCATTCCTCGAAAATTTGCACCAACGTCGGTGTCCACGTGACGGGTTGGTTTCCTCGTAGACCAGCCAAGGCATCATGAAGGAGCGCCTGGTAGTCGGCGGCGTGCGGTAAGAAGCGTCTATAAAAGTTCAGCATGCCAAGGAAACGGCGAAGGTCTTTAGCTGTGGTGGGTTGAGGGTACTTCTGTAAGTCAGAGATGCGTTCAGGCAAGGGTCGAGTTTCCTCTGACGAAACTTCGTGGCCGAGGAAATGGACGGTGGAAGCGCCGAGCGTGCTCTTCTGGACGTTGACGAGTAGGCCGTGGTCGTCGAGGCGTTGGAGCAACAGACGAAAATGCCCGTGGTGTTCGTCGGCGTCACGTGAAAAGACCAATATGTCGTCAAGATAGAAGAAGCAGAAGTCGAGGCCGCGGATGACTTCGTTGATGAAGCGCTGAAAGGTTTGTCCAGCGTTCCTCAGGCCAAAGCTCATGAAGGGAAACTCGAACAAGCCAAAGGGAGTGATGATTGCAGTTTTCGGGACGTCATCCGGATTGACGGGTATCTGTGTGTAGGCCTTCACCAGGTCTAGCACGGAGAACACGTGGCAGCCATGAATGCGATGGGCGAAGTCCTGTATGTGGTGGACGGAGTACCTGTCTGGGATAGTGCGCGCGTTGAGGGCACGGTAGTCCCCACATGGCCGCCAGCCTTCGGTCTTTCGGTACAAGGTGCAGTGGCGAGGCCCATGGACTGTCAGAGCGGCGGGCGATTCCTTCGTGGACCATGGCCTCGTACTCTGCTTTGGCTATGCGCATGCGGTCCGGGGCAAGGCAACGGGCGCGACAGAAAACCGGGGGGCCTGAAGTGGTCCGGACGTAGTGCACGGTGGTGTGCTGCACTTTTCGTGGCAGTCCGCTGGGGCGCGTCAATCCGGGAAATTCGGCGAGGATGGCGTGGTACGGCGAGTGATTGTCAACACTGAGTACCTTGATGCTTGGCAGTTGTGCGGTCGTTCGCTGGCCTGGGGTGGAATGTCCCGTTGTCGCGTCGATGAGACGATCGTGGCGGCAGTCCGGCAGGAGGTTATAATGTGCCAAAAACTCCGAGCCGATTATCGGTTCAGCGACGTCGGCGATGACGAAATTCCAGTGAAGGTCGCGGCGTAGGTTCCCGAGCTGGATGTACAGGCGCAGCGAGCCGTACGTCTTGATTGTGGACTGGTTTGCCGCGCTGAGCTCGAAAGATGTCGGCGGGCGAGGACCTTGAAGATGGGATCGCAGGTAGCAGCAAATGTCGGAACCGCTGTCGACAAGGAAACGTTGCTTCGTGATTTGGTCGGTGACGAAGATGCGATGGCCTTCCAGGTTGGCAGCTCTCAGCCATGCCTACGAGCTGCCGTTGGCGTTTCCCCTCGTGCCGAGCAGAGCAGGGTGGTCGACATTGTCGGGCTCTGTCCCCGAAGAGTCGGTGGTAGTAACACCGGCCGTGAGCACCAGGCTGTTGTGGTGAGGTGGTGTTACGGTCACGGCTTGGAGAGTGGAAGCGTGGGCGCGTCTTTGGGTGTTGATCGAGGTGTGGTTGAATGGAGCGGAGCCGTCTCTCGATGTTACCGATGTGGTGCGCGAGCTCCGTAGTGTTCAGTGGTGCAGCGACAGCCTGGATGGTGGGCGATGACTGCGGCAAAGAGACATCGATGACGCGATCAGCGATCTCGGCAAGTTGGTCAAGGGGTAGCTTTAGCTGGCCCTGCAGGATCGCCTGGACGTGCGGTGGAAGTCGCTGGAGCCAAAGCGTTCGCAGGAAAGAATCGTGCATTTCCATGTTGCCTGCGAGGGCACGCATGTGGCGGAGGAGCTGCGATGGTTTGCGTTCGGCTAGTTCTGCAGATTGAAGTTCTCGCGCCTTCCGGTCTTCCGAGGGTGACAGACGGCGGACGAGTTCCGTCTTGAGGTGTTCATAAAGGTTGGCATTTGGTGGATGGGCAAGGATGTCCCGGACCTCGTTAGCGTAGCGGGCGTCCAGGTGGGAGACTACGTAGTCGTAGCGGGTCCGGTCTTGCGTGATGTGCGCAAGAGAGAACTGGGCCTCGATTTGGGCGAACCATACCTCGGGCGAGTCGGCCCAAAATGGCGGAAATTTGACAGGTACCCTCCAGGCGTCCAGGTCGGCAACGGCCGCGGTAGCAGCGGGGCCTGCGTTGACAGCGACCGCCAGAACGGGGCTTTGGGGGGACGTGGCCCGAGCGAGGTGGTGCGGAGTCATCGGGCGAATGCGGTTTAGTGGGCATGCGCTGCTGCTGGAGCACCTGTTGCCGGGCTTGCAGTTGCTGTTCAAGTTCTTGTACTTGCTGGCGCAGAGCAGCAAGGGCTTCCGAGTCGGCCATGGCGGTGCGATTAGTTCGGTTTCCGGGTCACCAGATGTGGGATGCCGTGTCGACGGAAAGACGCATCCCAACATGAAAACGCAACGAGCATTTATTCAACTGCAGTAGCAGCTTCGGGAGAGCATTCTGACGCTACGCTCGATAGAGGTAGTGGGACAAAATGATGCGCTTCCAATCTTGGCAGCCTGGTTTTGTAGCCACCGCTGGTGACGTATGCCTTGGGGTGACGCTACGATGGCGCTGCGGCTTATCCGATTGCAGTGAAGTGTGTGGTCGTGTCACGCCGGGCTGCCTGATAGCAAGGTGGATGCTGCGCGGTATTGTGCGCAGATTGTGTCGCCACAAGCCTATATGTGCTCCCATTTTCTTCAAATAAAAATCAGTTTTTAGGCGTTCGTCCATGTCACTTGTGTTCGTCTTGTTGACGCCTTAATCCTTCCGTGAAATAGAAATCTGTTAAAGACATAATTTTAGCTAATATAAGAAACGACAGCAACTGGCCGAAGTTAATTTCGGTTTAGATGCAGAAACACTGAAAGGTACCAAAAGTAAGAGAGGCATCGAGTAAATATATACAGAAATGATAAGGAAAATTCAAACATATTATGTCCCCTGTGTCTGTACAGGTGGCCGTAGTGAGGGCTGTGAGGTGCAATACGAATTAAAGTATAAACAATAATTACCTATTGGATCACTGTTGACCTTGAGAGCTCGAAGAAATGACGTAGCTCCGACAAGCGTACTGGTCACTGATGAATTCCCCACGGAATGACACCAATGGTGTCGATAAAGCGATCAGAAGATCTCTCAAATCGTTTCTCTGCGACCGACTTCAGCCATTGCAGACAGAAGAAAAGAAAGAACATGGGTGTTAACGATACAAACGAATTTTCTCTTTTTTTTAAGGACGCACATACTGCGCTGTTTTAGCAGAACTCAACAATACCACTTTTCCTCGTCGATGAGCGTTGCTTCTCGAAACACGGACATGTTTATTTCGTCGATTCATTTCTTTATTTTCTCAATTGATAACTCGTTATTGGCTGAATCTGGATGCAGCTGTAATGGAGTTATGTTCCACATGAGCGGGGAGAACGCTGGCCATTTTGCCTTTCCACAAATGCTCTCCATTCGCATTGTTTTAATGAACCCCCGAGATTTTGTCTTCTTTCTATTCTCGCGTCATCTCAGCTATATAGTACATAATGCACGGTGGTTGACGAGCTTTTTTGGAGCCTGGATGAGGTTATACACGTAACCCAGTGCTCTTCGATGCTTGTTTCATCGCCAGCAACTACGTACCTTCCCCTCCCCCCCGTGCCCCGCCCTCTTCCACCACGCTTCCACGTCATCCCCAAGAACAAAACCAGTGGTAGCAGTAGTCTCTCGTCGAGAGGGCTGGTTTCACCTTATACAAGCTTGTCCGCTTTCTAACGTGTAATTGTTCGCCGTTCCTCCTACGTTCTTATTTCACGTATTTTTTATTTATATTACTATGTGCAAAAAGGCCAGTAATGAGCATGCGAGGCTAATGGCACTGATGTAGTCGGGGGTCTGTCCATGTGACCGGAGCCAGCCATGTCGCAGGGAGAAGTCGAGCAGAGTAGCCGGAGCTGACAACAGGAACTTTTATTTACAGTATTTACATGGTAGCGTGTTTTTACATGATTCAGGAAGATGATGATGCCTCGAGCGTCTCGACGCTCGCGTTTTATGGCCTTAGCCTTCCCAAGATTCCCTGCACGGGAAAACAATAAAGTCCAGGATAGTCCAATCCTGGATGTCGTCTTGATCTCCGCCTCCAAATGCGAAGGTCAAACGCCGCCTCCTTCACCGCCCTGGAAAGAGGGAAGAGGCACGCCCAGTTCGCCCGTCGGCGAGGGAGATGAGCACTCAGGACACAATACGGCCTCGCACTGCACTGCACAATGACCTGGCCGAGGTGACGCACATTCCTGTAAACCAGCCGTGTAATCAGGTGCAGCGATGACTCCCCGGCAGCGGCTGCGACGCAGGTGCCTCTCAGGCAGCTGCCCCGAATGCACTCTCGGAGTGTGGGAAACGTGTCTCCCAAGTTCTCGGCTGAGTGTTCGGTGTGTCGCGTAGCACGATGAACAAAGCAAGCAGCCTCGCCTGCAAACAGCCCCTCCTAGGCCATACCGTCAAAGTCGGTCAGGTGAGTCGAAAGGGATTTGACGAGGTGCGCCGACGGCCCTGAAGGATTCAGAGCAGGATTGCCATGTTGTCGCCGCTACTGGTGCTCTTCGGGGAACGCTGACCCGGGAATAAAGCAGGGCAGACTGGCGAAATAATCCTGCTCGTGCGAGTGGCGCCAAGCCAAAAAGTCCGATCATAACAGCACGCTCTCGCATTGAATTTGGGGATGTCTGTTTCAACGGTCCTCGATTCACCGGGTAACTACGCCCAATTTTATAGTAACCATACGAGCGACTAAAGTTACGACTAAAGTTCCACTTGTTTCAGAGTGTTTCTGAAGGCTGAGTTGTTAGAATATTGGTGTAAAATCTTGCGACATGGAAATAGAATCGAGCAAAGTGTACTAATAATGATAATAATGATAATAATAATATTGTTGGGGTTTAACGTCGCAAAACTACCGTATGATTATGAAAGACGCCGTAGTGAAGGGCTCCGGAAATTCGACAAGCATTTTCGCCTATATATGAAAAACGAAAAGCGTATACTCCTAACCTATCCTGGCGAATATGAACATGTTGGCTAGTGGCTACAGATAAGTTTGCTAGTGTTAACTAGAAAGTAGAAGTCGTGCACAATAAAAAAAAACCTTATTAGGCTAGACATAGGCTTAGGCATACATATTATGGGGAAAGTTGCGCCATTCGCAGTGCTTTGGAAAATGGCTGCACTATCACAACTCTAACTTCTGTAAGCGTCTGAGAACGTGGCGTCTTGTTCTCCACGTTTATTGGATCTACCCCATTCGTCTGTACTGCATTAGTTTAGTACCTGAAAATTAGGGCCCGATGTTATAGCAGCCCAATAAATTCTACAAAAGGTTCCGTTCAGGGACACCCATTTCTTATTCCGAAAGCAATCAGTGTGACTCTTCCAGATAACTGGCTATGTTTCATTTACTAGTTTACTCTCATAATGAATCGGAACATTGATCACTGGGGCAGGGAAGTTCAATGGATATGGTAAAGCAGATGAAGTCCCCGAAACAGTGGCCTACCAACTCGTTCGCGACTGGGGAGGCCACGCCTTCCTCACTCCTTTGGCCGTGTATGCATATATATATACCGGGTGTCCCAGCTATCTTTAGCCAAGGGTAAAAAAAATACTATATTGGAGGCAGGCGAGTGAAATCAGTTGAATATTGCTTACAGCCATCTTGCGCACTTCAGGCAATTTTTTTCTTGTGTAATTAACTAATTTGTTCATTATGATTGATTTACTAAATTTATAAATATTGACTTTACGCAAGAAATGAGAGTTGCAAAGTACGAGAGAGTCTTCAGAAACCCCCATTGCATTATTTGCGATAAAGAAAGTTTTACGCGTACCATTTTTTTCCGGGCTGCAAAGAAAGCTTGCGAAATACAAAAAAATACCACGTGACTAGCGCATTCGTGCGCCGCGACCGTGGTGCTCTCAGCCATGGTTTGAGCGAACAAAATCAGCTGCGACCACGACCCGCCGGCTGCTTTGCAGCAGTAGGCCGTTAAGTTTACGGTGGTTTCTTCGCCCGCGCTCGCTACAACTTGCACAGTCACGCGCGCCAACTGGCTGGCAACGGGCCAAGAAACCACCGCCAACTTATCGGCCCACCGCTGCAACGCAGCCGGCGGGTCGTGGTCGCAGCTGATTTTGTTCGCTCAAACTACGGCTGAGAGCAGCACGGTCGCGGCGCGCGAATGCGCTAGTCACGTCAACAATAAGCTGCAATTATTACGACGTCGTTAGTGTGTAATTGTATATACGAGAGCAGAGATGTTTTACAAGGGCGCAATCCTGTCGGCACACATAACACATGCAAACTCCCAAACCTGGCTATTATGATTAACCAATGCGATATTTATAGTTGTGGTATATAAAAAAAACCGTCATGCATGCAACTTCTATTGTCCGCAGTAATGCTGGGTTAAATAAATAGTAGTCTAAAGGAGCACTGACACAAAAATTTTGCACCTTGTTTTTTTTGTTGCAATAGGTAGCTTACGACCCACTTATCACGGCTGGAAACCTCGTTTGCGCGAGTGCACGACGGTTAGTTATTTACAGATGTTTTTAGAGCGCCCAGTCGCAGTTTCGGTTTCAAAGAGCACCGAGCTAGTCAGGAGCAGTTCCGGTAGCAAGATAAACGCAGCTGGCCACGTGACCACGCAGAACTGTGACGTAGGCGGCGCGCGTGAGAGCGGTGCCGCAGGCACGGAGGAAGAAATCGCAGGTAGCGCAAGGGCACAACCAACAACCAGCCAACACAAAATCGTGACGTAGTTTATTTAAATTGTTACCGCGTTGATGTCGGCGTCGCGAGGGGCTCGCATCTCGCTCAGTCGTGCGGCATGCACTTTGAAATTGATTTTAAATATGTTCTAGGCTATATTTGCCCTTGATATTTCGTAGGCGTTGTCTATGTCTCCACATACATCTATTTCACTCATTATCTCGCCTTCGAAATTTTCTGTCAGTGCTCCTTTAAATGCAGTTTTTTTTGCTGGCACATCAGTGCACAAAATTGCTGATAATACGAGGGTCGTGACGGCTACATGCTACACACTTCATTTACCGAGATTTCTGTGAATGTAGTTTACTCACATCTGCGATTACTTTCGGCTGTCATTTACCATAATAGTATGCGCATTGCAATGTTTGAGAGAGTATTTTCAAAGGCAAAATTATGTCAGTATAACTTACACGCTTTTTGCTGGCATTCAAAATTGAAGTTGGGCTGATCCCTTGCAAAAATGCATATTGCGTTTCATTTGGCGGCGTATAAAGTTCTTGAATGTGCTCATTGTCAAGTTAACGTGAATTTGATGAGTACACTCATAAAGAATTTATTTGACGTGGGGTTTGAAAGCGTCAATTGAATCTCATTTGATACACACTTAATGGGCATACGTTAAGAAAAGTGCAATTGACTCACACAAGATACACATTTAATTGAATTAGTATTGAACACTCAAAATGCTGAATATTTATAATACCACCCTTTAACGTCAGCTGCCGAATTCAGAAAACTTCTCTTTTGTGTAGGTGCGTCATTTCTTGGTCGGGATCTCTAATACGCGCCCCATCAGGTTTGCCTTAAATGTTACCTTGCGAATGCAATTATCATGACACGTGTTTGTGAATCAGGGCCTTAGTTTACAGCTCTCCGTGGAGCAGCCAGGCATTAAATAAACCTACACGGAATCACATCCTTTCAACACTAATAGTGTGGCGCATATGCTTGTGAATTATGGATACCTGTACATATTTACATACATGCACAATTCCACACTCGCGTGCAGCGGTTCATACGCACCCGGACATTCGCATTCGATTCAATGGGGCCAAAGAATTTTGCCATGTGAGATTATTATCGTTGATTCAATGTTCATTTCGTGCTTGTAGTACCCCTGCATTATTATTATTATTATTATTATTATTATTATTATTATTATTATTATTATTATTATTATTATTATTATTATTATTATAAATGCATGAGAAGTACGATAAGAATGCTGCTCAACCAAGTCGCGGTAGCCAGCGTACACGAAGCAGCGACTGCAGATTCGATGGATGGTGGTGGTTGTAGAAGGAAGAGGAAAAAGGCACCTAATTTCTGCAGCCCTTTCGGGAGCACGGCGCAGTGCCTGACGGATGCCTCTCTCAAAGCTCATGCACCTGCAGCTCTCCGCGGCCAGGGGGGGAAACTTAAGCCCTATTGTCCCGAACCCGTCTGACCACACCCCTGCTGCTTGTATGCGGCGGGGACAGTAACGAAGGTAGAGGGGCTTTTCGTTTGACGGGGTGAGAAATTCGGCGAAGGCATATTGCAAACGTTCTCTGCACACAGCAGCAAAGAAGGCGCGTCGACCCATTTACAGTAGCGATAAAGAAAATAGCGCGCGAAAACATTAATTCGTAAGGTATTAATACTGCGTCATTAATCGTGAACAGTTGAAACTTAGTTCGCCAATAAGCTTCGCAAAATTTACTTGCAGTGAGAAGCGCGCAAATTGCTGATTTCTTTCTTTCTTCTTTATTTAATACCCACAGCGCCCATACAGGTATTATAGCGGGGGGGGGGGGGGGGGGGTACAGGAAAAGAACAAACATGAAAATTGCAGGTTCACATAAGTTTGTGTAACACCAAACATACACAGCTGCATCGAGCACAGCTGCGTCACAAAATGTCATATGTATTGGGAAAACAAACTAAAAAAAATGCAGAAACCACGAAAGTTAATGACAATGCGAAGAATAAATTAAAACAAAGTGCAGCATTGGTCCAGTACAACAGGTACAACATCTCAAGGATGTTGTATCGCTGAGTCTAGAGTATCGATCCGCGCCATTGTTGCTTCTTCGCTCGCCGGGGTCGTGAGTGTGGCTCGTGTCCGTCCCTTGTGATCTCTCTTGCTCTTATTTCGTGTCCAGCTACTGCTGCGATTTACGCAGGACATTTACGCAGCTTTGAGGAATCTACTTCGCTGCACGTGGTGCAATTGTGGACGCACATGGAAGTGTGTTTGTGTGTGTGTGCTTGTGGAGGCCGCTGGATTGACCATCGTTAGCTTTTCGTGCGGAAAAAATGGACACCTAAGCTTGCGTGTAAGCTTTCCCTCGCAATTTCCTTTCTGAAAAACAGTACGAATTGACGTGGTCGCCTTTAGGTGTGATTAAGTTTCTCTGGATTGACTGGCTCCGTGAACCACAAGCCTCAGCTAAACTTTACGGTAAGTTTATCATTTTGATTGCCTTCGCATGTTGTACTAAAATTATGAAAACTCAGACAGCGTAGCGGTTTGCATGCTTTGTGAGTAAATACCTTCATAATAATTGTGGTTACGCGATTAGGGCGTCGTGTTCTAGCGATTTTATTTTTACGACAACACTTTCTTTTTATTCTATTTCTTGCAGACATGATTCGGCCTGTTTAATCGGAAACAAGCGCTACAACAACGAAATATGGTTTTCGTGGTGGTGTACTTTTCGTAACAATAAAAATAGTTCTAAATATATTTGGATTTTTTTTTGCTTTGACGTTTCACGGAACACCAAAGATAAATTACAACTTGCTCGATTGACAAATGGAAAAGAGTTGGCAATCTGCATACCCAAGTGTGTCATGCGATTTATGTGGTCGTGTCCTAATTTGTCTGTTTTCGGCCAATTTTCCACTTTTTAGAATTACGCGTGCTGACGATAAGGGCTCGCGGCGATAAATTATAGCGACTGCAGTTTTTCAAGGTGGTGTACAGTGCTCACGGATTGAAACAGGACAATTTATGACTGAGTAACGCACATGCTTTCGTTTCCACCGTCTACAGTTCGGGTCATATCAGCGTTATTTCGACCAGAACGCGTAGATCAGAGCCAACATTATATTTAGAGACCAGATTCGTCGCACCATAACGTGGTTATCTCGAGCAATTGCTCATACCAGTCGTTAGACACACAAAACAAATGTGATGTCATGTTTGAATCCGTCAGTGCTGTAACATAATTTTGATCTGGATTAGGGCTTGCAACTGTTTAAAATAATGTATTAGTAGAAGTATGGAAAGCGGATTACGTTTTAAAAACAGCAATTTATTAGTGTCTGGTTTGCAAGAAATATGGTTAATAGCCTCCGTTCCTACGCTCGCAGAGGCTTTTATAGCCACCATTTTTAGCAGTTGCGCTATAGTTCATTCCTAGCCAATACTTGTGCATCACAAGCTTGCATACCAATCGCTTTTGATCGAACTCCATAAAGGTTGCATATCAAATCATCTAAATTATTAAACGCATACGCAGTCCATACGGTCAAGAGCAAGTCGATAATTCCATTTGACTCACAAAAGACACTCAAGTGACACGCAAAAAAGATTTTAAATAAAAACACGGCGAACAATCTGTTTACAAAACTTAATAGAAAATGTCGATAAGCGTTCAATTTAACCGCAACGTATCTTTTCAGGAAAACCTGACTAACAGGGACATGTGCTGACCGCAAACTTTTAATAACCAGCAAAATTGCATTTCTAGCAATAATGTCTTCTGGTTAACTTGAGCAATAATGAGGGTAAATTGAACAATAATGTTTTGAGGATACCCTTTGATTGCAGACGACAGCGACTGCAGACCGTTGGAGGCACCATTAACTATTAGAGTGCAATATTTCTAGCTGTAGAATGATTTGTGGAGCTGCAACTTATGCCAGCCGCACAAGCTGAATTCATGTATAGCCATATATAGATGATTGCCATATATGGCTATATATAGGCATCATCCATATATGGGTATATCAGGAATTGTGCATATCAGGCCATATATGGCACATATATGGCGAGCATTCATATATGGCCTGATATGCCCAATTCCTGATGTAGCCACATATGGGAATTTTTATATAAGTCCATATATGGGATTTTCGTAAGGGTATACATTGGACAAGCGTGAACTAACAATTGTCACAGTTGGTGCGTCTATATGTTTGAGCAACGCGCTGCAAGTTTTGAATGAAGAAACTGCTCTAGAACAGGACGGAGACGAGAAGACATAGATTTTTCTTACCATTCTCTCTCTTTCTATTTCCCGCTTGCTTCCTCTTTCAGTTTTTATGAGCGGTTTGTGTTGTGTTTCCCTAGCCATAGTAGCAATTTCCAAACTTTATATCATCATCAAGGCGCTCGAAGCACAACAGGAAGAAGACCTGAGTTAAAATCATCATAAAGGCACTCGAAGAAGAAGAAGACTTCTTTTGGCCCGAGCGCGTGCTAAATATACTACAACTGGTTATGCTATATGTGGTTTTGCGTGCGTTACGCCAAGCGACGACGACAGCGCATGACAGCGTACGACAGCCTGGCCCACTAAAGCGCTCCGCACCTAAAAGGAGAAAAAAAGACGGGCAAGGCATTTCAGTGGAGTTCTAAATATAACACAAACACACCACTCCTAATAAACATGCTCCAGCTAACCAAAAAAAATTTATTTCGAAAAACAGGTTTTCATAAATCGTTGTACTAAATTAAGTAACCACTAAACTTTCGTGCTGCTCGCACGCTGTCTTCGATAATATATCTGTCAATTCACGCCGCGGAGACAGATGATTTCTAAACGTAATCTATGTTCGCTCTCTGACTTCATGTGACTTCACCTGACTTAACAAAACACGTTGCGGGGATAGTTGGTGACACATTATTACTTAAAATATTGTAGCGCTACTTTTGACGAGGGCAAGACAGAGAAGTAGAGCTGTGCACGGGCCTAATTTTCAAGCCCGAGCCCGGCCCGGGCCCACTGACTGCGTCGAAGGCCCGCCCGAGCCCGACCCTAAAGAGCTTCGAGCCCGTCCGGCCCGGCCCGACCCTACGAAAGTTTGCTGCGGAGACAGGATATCACTTTTTGATCCTGTGGCATTTTATTCAACATATCAAAGTTAAACATACGCAAACGACACATGTTAGTGTGTATACAAAGATTACAAGTTGTGTAAAAATAACAATCTGTGCAGTGATTCGGACTTCAGTGAAGTGCGGCGCTCCTGCATGACATATCCCGTCGAACTGAAGTTCCGTTCGCTGTTCGCACTGGTAGCCGGAATCGCAAATATTTCTTTCGCAAGCATAGCAAGCTTGCAATAATTAGACACCTTGTTCTTCCGGAAGTTTAGTACCTCTGATGCAGGACAGGAGGATGATTGCATGGATAAATAATCACAAAGGTGATCTGTGTGCTCATCGCTAAGTGCTAGAAAACAATTCTGGCGCAACGTCTATATTTTTGGTTTGATGCGGGCTTTGCACCTGGCCCGGTCCACTCGATGCCCGAGATGAGTAGCCCGAGCCCGGCCCGGGCCCGAGATGGGAAGACGTCCGCATACCCGAGCCCGGCCCGCGGGCCGGGCCGGGCTCGGGCTTTCGGGCTACCCGGAGCCCGTGCACACCTCTACAGAGAAGTACACTACAGGACGGGCGCTGACTCGAACTATTTTTATTGAAACGACACGCATTGTTTTTTATATATATATATATATAGCAATAAAAGGCAACGAACGCATGCGCAGTCATGAAGCAACCGTAGACAGGGTGGGATTTGTGCAAGCTATCACCTTTTGTTTAGTACGTCAAATTCACTGGCAGGCAATAATACCGATGACGCACGTGTCGCCTTTCTGTGTGATGAAAAATGCTTGTGATAGTTCGTGAAATAATCTGTCTTTACATCTGCTTAGGATTTTTGATGTGTGAAGTCGACCTGAGTTCACGCGTGATATCGTGATAAATCTGTCATGAAGTAAAAGAAACACATTCTATTCACACAGCGAGCAAAATTACGTTAACGAACCGAAGGTAGTTACTGTATACATCTAAGATGTGAAATACTTGGTTGCAACTGTTTCAGCACATTGTGTTCGTTTTCGGATATTTTAATCAAATTTGATTACATGCGCAAGAATTGTAGCAAAAACAACAGGAAAAATGCGTCGAGATCCACTGTGCAAAAGCGTCAAACTAAATTATACTAGCTTTCTCAAGTCGAGAAAAAGATGGGTCTAATGAAATAGACTGAGCACTTCAATAATTATTCGATCGTTCTCGGAATTATTGCTATCGGCGCACCCCGCCCTGTGTAAAGTAGCACCTGGGATTTGAAGGAAGTATTATTTTTCCTTTACATTTCTCAACGTCCGTCCATTAGGCGAATTCGTTTCAACTTTCATGGCGGTAAGGCATTTGGCTAGGCTAGCTGGTATTGACTGAATGCTTCCATATTATTAGCGAACACGCACAAGGACACCAGGAAAAGTGCGGTTGTCCTGTCTCTTTCTTTGGTGTCCCTGTGTGTGTTCGCTAGTAATATGGCAAATTTCAGGGCGTCTTCAAACAATACGTTTCGTTTCATATTTTTCATTGCTTAGTGCAAGTTTGCCCTGATTACTTTTTAAATTTTTCGTGTGCATACATGCCAAAAATAAAGATAGCCAGCCAGTGGGATACGGTGAGGGATGAAACGACATTTGTGCGTGTCACACACGAGACGAAGCAGTCGCGGCTCCAAGGCATCTAGCTGTCACATGTTTCAGCCCAGACGAATGCCTCCTCGATCAGTAGTTCTCAGATCAATTGTTCAGACTTCCACATGTCGCGGAATCCTTGCCGTGTTCAAAGCTCACAGACGCCAGGAGCTTCTGCTTTTTCACCTCTTTCTCTCGGATTCAACTTCATTAGCTAACTCACTTTTAACAGCGAAGCTGTTCTTCGTCGAGCCTTTTGTGTCCTGGATCCGTGGTAACGCTCGTGGGCATCATAAATGGGTATGCGCCACAGATATTGGGTAAATCCCACTACTCACCATTGGTAGACTTAAACTGAAGGCAACAGTTATTCCAACAAACAGGTACGTGCCACAAAAATCTCTGCGGCCTATCACGAAACTATCATCATCATAAACGCGTATGTGCCACAGAAATTGGCTAAATCCCTGTAGCATTGCCATGGCGTGCGCATAGCAGCGCCGGGCAAGCAAGTTATCAACGTAGTCAGCAGAACAAAAAAAAATTATTGTATTGCGTAGCCTGCATTCATAGCACCGAGTGGCAGGAAGATAACGAGGACCACGTGCTAGTAGCGATAGTCCGATGGGGTGCAGGCTGTCCAGATGAGGCGATAACAGGCGCGCACACACAAAACGTGAAGATACGACATCCCTTCCCCCTATAGCAGGGGTCTCAAACACGCGGCCCGCGGGCCGCATATGGCCCGCGAGGCTCTCAGTTGCGGCCCGCGGCCTGAATTTGACTCTCTTCGCCCCACATTTGTTTATTTTCTTAATAAGTATGTTCGTGAGCTACACAGTCCTGATCCATTTCCTCCGTGAGGCATCCCGTGTGTTCACCTTGTTTTAAAACAGAACCGTGAAACAAAGCTGTATTTCAATATCTGCGTCCAGATTTCTGTCAGTTTGGAAATCGGTATCGACATGTTGATAAAATCCTGGTGTTTGAAATTGTGTGGCACCAAATCTCCTTCAGAATGGACCTGCATATGAGTTGCGGGAAAGTTTTCTTTCAAATGGCAGCGTTTTCTGGAAAATTGTACAAACTGCCCCCCCCCCCCCCCCCCCCCGCGCTTCTACCTCCTTCAATACCCCGGCCTTTGCGGGACTCAGTTGCATGACTGAGGCCCGCTGGCTGAGGGGAGTTTGAGACCCCTGCCCTATAGGCTCCCAAAGCATCGCTCAGTGGCGCTGCGACTCTGGACAGGCAGCGCCATCTCTGGCAAAAAAAATAGAAACTGGGAATATACGTTGCGCGTTTTCCCTTCTCTTCGCCGCGCTGCCGCTCGCTTCTGTGCACGTGCAGCGCTTTCGCGCTACGCTTGCTGCGCCTCGCAAGAAACATAGAAACTGGGGGTAAACGTCGCGCATTTTCCCTTCTCTCCGCCGCGCTGCCTCTCGTTTCCGTGCCCGTGCAGCGCTTCGCGATATTACGCTTGAAAAAGATCTCCCCGCTGTAGAGGCACTTCGAAAAGCGAACGTAATCAAAGGAGAAAAGTTTGTTAGTCACGTTAATCGATGTTCCACGTTGTCGACTATGAAAAACATGTGATTGCTGTTTAGATGTGCATGCTGGCAGTGGCAAACGCGTACTGTAGTGAACGAACTTTTGCGAAGTGAAAAAAAGAGAAAGAAACAAAGATTACACAGCTATGGCACTAAAAAACCTGAGAAGGTTCGAGTCATGTCCTCCTTACCGCTGGAGCATCACCCGCTGACTTAGCCACGAGGCAGCTAGCCTAGCTTAGCTTTAACCGCTGCGAAGCAAGTATAACTGCTCGCCTCGTCTGTCTGTCTATTTTTCTTTCTCGCTTTGTGCTTGCACTTCCTTTTTTATGAGAATATCGATTTTACAGGTGTGTAAGACTTCCTGCGCGGCGCGGCTCAGTGTGAGAAGTGTCGAATTTCAGGCGCGATGTGGTATCGGGTGCGCGACGAGCTCGCGCAAAGCGCACCCGTAAACGCACACTCGAAGCAATGTACGGGTGCGCGGTGCGCGTAAAAGAAAACCGCACAATCTCCGAAGGTGGCAATAACAATTCCTGAATTAAGTGCCAGTTAGATTCAGCGGCTTAAATATATACCACCCTAATAAAGCGACAAAAACAGAACAAACCAGCAAAACGATGTCAAAGTTTGTTAAAAATGCACAGGCGTTCGTTCCGGCGCGATGGTGCAGCCTTCCCGACGCGTGAATTGCAGGCGGCGAACCTTTGACAATATGCGGAGTTCATTTGAAAGCAACCAACACCGCAACGCTAACCGCGGTATGACGTATGTGAGCGTGAACATCCAACAACGACACCTAGGTCCCACAAACACAAGGAATCAAAACACAAAGTTGCTTCAACATGCAACCGTAAGTGGATGTAAAAATGCGAGACGGCGACAAATCACAACTGCAGTCGTTGCATGCACGCGCCGCGTTACGGGATTCAGGTAGTCGAAAGAAACGATTTCAAGCGAAGAATTGAGTCAGCCAAAACGGAAGGCGAGACAGAGCTAGAACATTATCCATTTAACTGCGGTGATCCACGTTTGCGTACGTTCTCTCGTACTTGTCCGGGAAGCGTATAGTATTACAGGTGGATCGCGTGCCTTGGTACTGTCTGCACTGCTGAGGCAAACAGCAATACTTCGGACCTCGCTTTCGCTTTCGTGGGGTCGCTTCTACCATCGCGGAAATGCAGCTTCGCAAAACAAGCCTCTCGGTTTAGCGTGCCAAGCTCACGACACAACGTGTAAGCTCCCCGCACCGACCGAAGAACGCGTGCGAAAGCGTGCCGCCGCGGTCGGCTTTCGGGGAAACAGGCTGAATCGGCCGCGCCCTCTGCCGCACTTATTCCCAATTTCACCAGCGCTTGCCTCCAGAGCCACAGCGCGGCGCTGTCGTCGCTCCGCAAACTTGAGCTTTGGTTCACTATACTCTGTTTCACCACTATCGTTCAGCACTGCCAAAGCTACGGGGTGTAAACAAGCCATACGCTTGCGCAGGAAAACATAGATCCAGATATAATTGCCTCGCAATTGGCAAGGTTGGGACATTTGTCCTTCTTTAGCATCTGCTTCGGTACATCAATAAGTAATTTGTTTATTCTTCATCGCATTTACGTCGTATTTATTTAATTGTTGTACCAGTAACCGTCGGTAACTGTGGTTAAAAATCAACATGGCAGCGCCCATGCAGACGCGACCACCCGCTTCGATCCGAGCTTGCCCTTGAAGGGAACTTCTGAAACAGAGTATAGAAACGAAAGCGTTGTACTGGCTTGCATTCTCTTGCTGAACATCTCAAGGCTTGTTGGACGACACCGGTATTCATCGGGACCGGTGGAATCTTTCGTCACGCAAATCGCGAAGAACCAGAATCATTCAGAATGATCAGTGAAGACATGCCTTCATCCGTGCTCACCGTTTCCGTGGACAGTCGTTGCGTTGCTTGGTCTGGCTGGCTGCTACATGTGGTGGTTGTAGTTAATGGTGCTTGGTGCCTTAGTGAGTCCTGTTGTGGCCGAACCTGGTCTACGTGCCGCTGGACGTCTCCGTCCGATATTTCCACGGTCACCATTCTCCTCCAGACATCGCCTTCATCCGGCCGGGCTCATGATTGGAAAACTGAGCACCGTTGTTGGAAATAATTGTGCGTGGTTTTACAAACCTACTGAAAAAGCCACGCATACAGTTAATGGGGATCTCCGTTGAACTATGCGACACAGGCACGGCTTCCAGCCATTTCCTGTGGGCGTTAACTACTACGGGTATCATTTTGCCAAGATCGACCCCGCGTAGTCAATGTGAATGCGGGACCAATTTTCGCCGCTTTCGAGCAATTTCCGAACGTTCGCCGCAGTTGGAATCGGCGAACTTTGCACATGGTTTTGGCACTGTGCAGACACCTCTTCAATATTTCTGTCTAGGCCTGACAACCAAAACAAAGAACGCGCGACAGATTTCATCGCCGGCGAATCCTGGTGAGTCTCATGTAGAAGATGCAGCACCCACTCTCTTGCTTCGGCTGATATTTTGACCCTGTTACCCCAGTATACAAGTTTATGTGCTACGGATAGCTCAAGGTTGCGGTCAAAGAACAGCAGTATGGCTCTTGCCAGTCTGTCTGCGTTTCTGGGCAACCCCTGTAGTATATACCGTTTGACCCCTGCCAGGACAGGATCAGAAGAGCTGAATGCCTTCAGCTCACACGTTGTCACGACACCATTGCTCAGCTGATTTAGCGACAGTACATATTCAGGTAGCACATCGTCGTCATCCGTCTCCAAAGCACGCAGCGGAAGACGGCTCAGGGTATCCTCGTTCAGCATCTGTCGTCCTGGGACGTACTGCAGCCGGTAGCTGTAGGCTCCTCGGTGGAGCGCCCACCGTTGTATCCGTGCAGCGGCCATTGTGCGCGTCTGCGTGTATGATCTAAACAGGCCCAACAACGGCTGGTGGTCAGTCACCAAGGCGAATTCCTGACCTAGAAGGTAGTCACGGAATTTTGTTACGCCAAATACCAGTGCCATTGCCTCCCGCTCGAGCGTGAATAGTTGCACTTCACCAGAGTGAATGTTCGCGCGCGAAAAATGATGGCCCTATATGAACGTTAGGAATCGTGTGAAACAAGACAGTGCCCACGCCGTACGAAGTCACTTCACGCTCAAGTTTCGATGAATTGAAATAGTCGAGAACCATGGCTGATTTAAGGCTTTACGTAGCCACATTAAACACGAGCTCTTGAGGTTTTTTAGTGACAGCGTGCATTTTTTTTTTCGTGCAGCTGATACAACGGAAAAGGTGTTGTTGACATGTTCGGCAGAAACCTTGCGTAAAATGTAATCATTCTCAAAAAACAACGCAACTCACTGACATTACAGGGACTCGTGCCTGCATGATAGCATCGAGGTTTTTCTCTGCCGGATGACGCCCATCCATTTACCTATCCTAGTTACCAGTTACCTATCTCGGGCATCGCATCACGATCGCTGCGATGCACGAGATAGGTAACTGCGGGACTGTGCAACTTGCACTTATCGTACACCGCTTTACGCCTCTCTCTCGGAAACGCTTCAAGGTGTTTTTCGGTCTTTCTTCGGAAATGATCACATCGTCATGATAAGCTTGTGCCCCCCACAAGGTCAGCCAAACCCTTAGTCATATTTATTTTCAATACCGCGGACGCAGAGGCTATTCCGAAAGGCAGTATTTTAACATGGAATATTTTTAACATGGAAGTGTTTTATGCCGTGGTACACCAAGACTTTGATGATGTATTTTTGTCGCGGAAATACGTCAGCGAAATGCACATGATTAGGTGCCAAAGAAAAAGAAAAATGGAGAAAACCAGACGAGTCAACACGGAACCATTATTGACGTTAACACGGCATGACGTCTGTGTCATAGGTTTACATATGCTACACTCTAAGGCAAAATTACCCGAAAGAGGAGTAACGGAGCCCAATAGGCGCGCGCGATGAACGGATAGACCGCTGAGGAGTAACCACAGAGGGATGCGTGCCGTGTGCAAACCAGTTAGTCTCCAAAGGCACCAAAGGGATGAACCGCGCGGGAGATACGTCACGTGTGCGAACCGTTGTCAAGGGAACTAACCGTCCTCCTCGCTCTTGGTCAGTCTTCTCACTTGTTTTCATGGAGGCGCGTCGGCGGTTGTGTCGCGCTCGGAGAGTTCGACGATTTAGGAACTACGCCGCGGTGCTGGCGGTGCCTTGAATAAACACGTATGCCGCGTATGCGTGGATGAGCGTGCGGTGCTGCTTTTACGTTTCGCCGCACCCATGAAGTTTGGAGCTGGTCTCGACACGCCGAGACGCCGCGCTGTATTTCTCCGGCCACGGTGCGCTGGCGTAGCAACGGCACTGCGTCGACACCAGCTGGGAATGGCGGCCGAGAAGACATAGGCCTATCGGATCCATGAATTCAATCTGACTCTGGGAGGAAATTGGCGCTGGATTATTTCACAAGTAAGTGATCATACTTTATTTTTCCTTATCTGTCGCTTGCGCGAAGCGCATCGCGCTAGTTGGCAACGGGCTCGATCGTGTTGTATATATCGCGCGCACGAAATGCACCGCGAAGGTCAGCTTCGGCGTCCGCTCGCCTGTGCTTTGTGACTGCCTGAAAATTGGCCGCCATTGCCGTCGGCCGCCTGGACGCTCTCGCCGCGGTGTTGAGCTGCGGGCTCGCGATATTGGGCGGAGGCCTCGCCGCTGCGGTGCGACTCGTCCAAAATGCATTGCGGTTGCCGTCAACGAGCTCGGTTGTATGTCGCGCGCTTGAAGTGCACCGGCTGCTGCCGGGTGCTAGCCGACTTTAGCTGTGCTTCGGAACTCTGTGGACAGTTTTCGCCATTACCGTTGGCTTTCCCGTCAATCGGTCGCAAGCAGCTCAGCGCCGTTCGTGGCGGCGGCCCCCCGCGTTCGCTCGTTGTACTCTGTCGCTCGATCCAGGAACTTTGAAAATTTGTCGCTATTACCGTCGGCTTCCGCGGCGCTCGCTCGAAAGCAGCTCTGTGCCGTTCGCGGCGGCGGTTCCGCGTTCGCTCGCTCCTCTGTTCTAGGTTCGCTGGCGGCAGAAGCAGCAGAAGCTCCGCGTTCGGCCCCGCGTTCGCTTGCTCGAGCTGTATACGACCCCGCTCGCAGTGAACTCGGCGGTCGCGGCGCCTAGGCATGATGGCTGCGGCTGCCGCACTTGAGCTGTTGCGCTATGTGACTCGAAATGCGTTTTCGATTATGTATGACATCGCGGTGAAAATATTTGCATGCCATATTTTAGACATGTGTATTTATTTCACCTTGCACGTATTTGCCATGTGCGTGTATCTTCCTCACTGTCACATGTGACTAACTATTCGCAATCTTTTTGTGCAGACGTTGTACACTACGTACAGAAGGCTGCGTGCGCTTGTGCGTGCAATGCCAGTCATCTGTCGCTTCCGTTGGAGCAGCTTGACAACGACGACTGTAAAAGACATCACAACGCGGCTGGACCTGAATTTGACATCTGGCAGCGAATTCACTGAAAGAATGCAGAAACTTTATATGTATATAGAAAAATAAAACATTTCATTGTCTCACTTTTGTCTTTCGTTGTTGCAGTGACTGCGAAAGCAGTGAAACAAGCATGACTAAA